>JAQZBX010059122.1:0-17552 GCA_029593785.1 Cabassous unicinctus | reverse complement strand
CTCACCCAAGTCACCTACTCTACAGCTCAATGGACTCACCCAAGTCACCTGGTGAGGAGACGATGATGATGGACAACGGCCATCCCAGGGAATGGAGAGAGCATGCAGCTGAAGGCAGGACAATCCATCCACTGTATCCATGAGATATAAGCCCACTCTCACTTGGAGATGGAATGGACATCACCATTCCAGTCCCCTCAGGATTGGGGGAAGAGCTATGGACTAGAGTGGGCTCAATGGTATTTTGTTGTAGACATATTGGGATTCTAGCAATGGAGGAAATTATAGCAGTGAGGTGAAGCCAGTGGCTACTAGACACTTTCGGGGCAAAGAGGGGAATGGCAGTTGTAATACAGAGGCTATTTCAGAACTTGGGGGTTGTCTTGAGTGACGTAGTGGTGACAGATATAGGCCATTTTAGAGTAGCATATACCATGCAGAACTGTGTGGGAGAGAGTGTGGCCTATAATGCGAACTGTGGTCTTTGCTTAGTGGCAAAGCCACAGGATGTGTATATCCATTTCAGGTGATGTGCCACACTAATGAAAGAGGTTTATGTGAGATGTTATGGGTGGTATGGGAGGTGGAGATCACAGGAATCCCTGTAATTTTTGTGTAATATCTATGTAATCTAATCATCTTTTAAAATATATATGAAAAAAAAGATAAATAAAATTTAAAAAAAGAAAAATATATATAATTACCCCTTCAATTACTGCAAGAAAATAATTATCAACCAGAAATTAATTGTCCATGTTTGTGACCATCTAGAATGGGGGTAAGAAAAAAACACATGGAGTTGCCACTGAGGGCTAATTAAAGAAGGCCACATAACCATATTCGCTGAAGTTGTGGAAGCAGTTAGTGCTGTGCTCCTCTCAGATCCAAAAAAAATAGTCTGAAGAAACCATAAAAGATCAGACAGGAGGAAGGGAGAAAGAAGAAAAAAACTAGAAGAACAGCAAAACCTGGGTAATTCTCCTGTAGAAGTTGATGAAGAAGGAAACAATATCAACCTTCATATTCTCCAATAAATTTCTTCAGTGCCATGATATATTGATTCATCAAAAAGCTTACATTAAAGCATCAGAAACCAAAACCAGAGAAGCAAAAGCAGTACATACCATCTGGAGAATGGTAAAACAGGGGTGTAAAAGAGAGTTCCATAACTACAAGTACTCAAAGGAGCATGTGAAAATTGTGAGGCCATGACTCACAGAAAGAAAGAATGCTTAGAAAGATCTAGGTTTGTTAGAGTAAAATTTATAGGTATTAATAAAGTTCCAAATGCACATGTCCAGCCTCAACTGATGTTTAAGTAGGATGGGAAGAGAGATAGTTGGAATTCTACAATCCGTAAGAACACATGAAATTGTAGGCAATATGCTAAAGTTGATCTGGTAAAAGGAACACTGAATGTGAAAAAACCCTAAGAAGAATTAGAATTAGGCAAATTAGCAGAACAGTGTAATTATCCGAAACAGCAGTGGGGAGAAGAGGAACCAAAATCTCAGTTGGAAAAAGACCATAATAATGAATATGAGGATGAAGATGAGTATGCCAAGGAAATTGACATGGATTTTGACTCTAAGAGATGTATTACTGTCTGGAATCACAGGATTCAAGAAAATATGGCAAAATATTTGTGGAATTTAGATCCAGATTCTGTTTAATTTAACCAAAAACTAGAATGATGAGAAATAAGCCCTATGTGATATGAGGAAGAATTCAGAGGAAATGTGTTATGTGGGAGATAGCTTTCTTTGATACACTAGAGACACCATTTCAATGGTTCACAGTCAGTTGTTTGCTTGGGAACACTATGACGTCTGCAATTAGATCATGCAAAACTGGAACTGTTGTATTAGTCATTCAAAGTGGAAAAAGATTTCAAGGAACAGCAGAAAGAAAGCATCCTAAAAAATTACAGTAGCCAAGAACACCTGGATGCCCCTCCAATGAAATTACTTTTAGCTCAAACAGAATACTATGTGGAGTACTCAAAACAAAGGATAGGAGCAGACTGTTTCCTGCTTTAAGTATGAGGAGGATGTGAAGATCAACAATAACATGCATTTAAGGGGGTCTTTCTGGAAAGAAGGCCAATGGGGATTCAAATATTCCTAATGTACTGGAGAAACTGGGAAGGAGAGTGGTAATGCAGAAGGATGCGTTGCAAATGATATAACTGGAGAAGAGTACTTGAAGAAACAACAAATCCTCATGGAGATGCATCAGGCAAAGCTAACAGGAGAAAAAAGAAGCAGAAGAAGAGGAAGAGGAAGAGGAAGAGGAAGAGGAAGAGAAGAAGAAGAAAAAGAAGAAGAAGAAGAAGAAGAAGAAGAAGAAGAAGAAGAAGAAGAAGAAGAAGGAGAAGAACTACTTCTACCTACTACTACTACAAGTAGCAGCAGGATAGAATAACCAGTTCAGAAAGTGAGGTGAAGAAAAAAATTGAAAAATGCACCAAATGCAGATGATGATCAAAGGTGGAAAACTGCTTATCTGTTCATACTGCTTGAATTAAATAAAACTTGCAGAAGTCTCGTAGTAATTTACTCCTTTCCAAACTGAAAAATCAAAACAAAGGGGAAGCACATTTAGTGGGAATTAAGATTTTATTTTATATTAATGATGTATACCTATCAGAGTGTCATCTACTTAGCACTTCATAAATCTTAAAATTTTTTTCCTCAATTTTTGTGGCTATTTACCAAGTATTAGCACAAACACATTTTTAAGCTAGATTAGTTACTTTTTCTCAATGAAGGGGCTTCATTTTTTTATATTACAACTAACTCTATAATTTCAGTTATTTTATAATTATTTGCCTTGCCTTCATAGGTTTTCCTGTAATGTCTGAGCTAAAAATTTAATTCTACCTTGGACTTTTCTTCTGGAAAGGAAAACCATATAACATGTGAGTCGCTTTTTTTTCAAATGTCAATCTAAATAGCAGTAATTTTGTTTTTTTTCTTATTAATAAAACTTTGATCTTTCATTTATTTCCTTGTACCTTACATTCAGAACTAAATGGATTCAACTTTGAATAGAAAGAGAACTATTTTTTCCTTCTTGAGTCTGTGTTGACTGATCAGCACTGACTTTTGAGCATGAGTCTTTAGATATAGAAATTCTTTATTATAGTGGATTTGGTTTGTAATATTATTTTTTTTCAATTATGATTGTCTTTATGTAATAATCATGAATATTAAATTAGATTAAAAGACTAGGCAAAAGAAAGAAAAAAACACATGCTTCTTTTATAAATATTTTGAAAGATTTTCACATCCACAGATTCAATATAACAGAAAATGAGAAGAATCTAACTTCACTAAAGACAAATATAAACACAAAGGACAGGCATGAAAAAATGCAAAAAATAAATTTTGAATATGGAAATTTATGCAAAATGTCTTAAATTGTATTAGTTAATGACTGAAAAAATAATACCCACATTCTGTATCTACCTGTAACCTCAATATTCCTAGAAATAATCATATATTAGACATATGTAATTATAACTAAATTCATGAGAAGATACCTTGTTGTACTTTTGTGATTAAATTTGTTTATACAGAGAGTAATTGTTAGTACAACTAGAAAATATAAGCAGAAAAAATAGGTTCAGACTATTCATTGTCTTCTGCTGTCATATATGAATCTAAGGAGTGGCTCCTGCATTTTTGGAAAAAAAAAACAGGTTACTGAAATTTTGATGATTGCATTGAATTTGCATATATATTTGAATAGTATTGACATATTAACAATGTTAACCTTTTCCAATCCATGACAGGATATATTTTGCCATTTACTTATTTCTTTGCTGAATTCCTTTATTAGCTCTAATGATTTTCTTGTGAATTCCTTTCGACTTTCTATATGAAAAATCATATTGTCTGCAAATAGAGATAATTTATATAGCTTTTACTTATTTTCCTTGACTAAATAGTTTAATTGGAAATAAATTCATAATGACAATAAAACAATTTGACAGATGTCCTAGTGTGCTAAAGTTGCTCAAAGCAGATACCATAATATAGGTTCATATTTAACAGGGGGAATTTATTAGTTTACAAGCTTACAGTTTCAAGGCTGAAAAAACTGTCTTAATCTATACATCATTAAGTAGTGCTTTCTCCCCAAAGTCCAGCTGCCAGATATCCTGTAATTCTTTGTCACATGGCAAGGCAAATGATAGCATCTTCTGATCTGTCACTTATCTTCCAGGTTTCAGCTTTTTGCATCCATGGTTTTCTCTCTTTTTGTCTGAATTTTATTCTCTTATAAAGGTCTCCAGTAAGAGGATTAAGACTCACCCTGAATGAGGTGGAACACTCATTCTTATCTTAATTTAAGATCCTATTCACCAAAAGTTCCTACTTACAGTGAGTATGTACCCACAAGAATAGTTTAACTTTAAGAATATACAGATTAAGCTGAACTTATTAAATGTATTGAAAAATGAAAGTAGATATCTTAGCAAATACACATAAATATATATAATAAATTTAGTAAATTTAAATCATTTTCACATTATAGATAATATGTAAATTTTTAAAATAATAAATCACCAATAAAAACAGGCAAATTTCAAGCAATTAATAACATGCAGACATTTTCTGATAAAAACATGATAATCTAAAATTCAAAATTCAAAGAACTTGTTAAGGACTTGGAAGCATTACAATATAATGCTAAATGTTTCATATTTGGGGAAGGAAATGACAACTTATTAAGCTTTTAAAGATAAATATTTTTAAATTAAAACAATAGTGATAATAAAAATTAACAAAACAAAATATTAGATGGGATAACACTTAAAATATGGCTGTTGTTAAATGTTAAAAATGGAAAGATGTCTCTAATAAAAATGATAAAGCAATTAGAGTTAATGTAAGCTATACTAATATACACACAGAAACACACAAATAAAAATAAACTTATGAAAGTTCAGAATGCGTATTTCTTTAAAAATCTTAAGAATATTTGTTGAAAAATTTTTGCCAAGGAACTTAAAATGAAAAAATAGAATAACATTTTTCTAAAATTAAAAAATAAAAAATTTACTCAAGATGAAATGGAAAATAAAAATGAGTCAATCACTTTTAAAGGAATTGCATAGATAATCAAACTATTCCACTCCAGCAGACATAAGACTCATATGAGTTCATAACATGTTCTTAACACAAATGAAAAGTGAAAAATGACTCCACTATTTGATTTTGGAATGTAGCAATAATGAAAACTTTGTCTACACCAATTTTGTGTGTGTGTGTATGTGTGTGTGAATATATTTCCTTCTTTTTGAAAAAATATTTGTGTCTAGCTTTTGGTTGTAGATATAAATGTTCCATCTTGAAACAGTGTTTTGTGGTTAAGTCAGAGTTTTATTTTTATCAGCTTTTTAGTTTATTCTTTCTCTGTTGAATTGACATGATGAGTCAGAATTCCATTCAGTATAATTCATCATATTAAGAGATTATCTAAGTGAAATCATACAAAGCAGAAAAATATGTTAACCACAATAAACTCATTTCATTACTTTAAAAATAATGATGATAATCCCTTGGTACTAATGATGCATCTTGAAAAAGATCTTGACCAAAGAAGGAAATGTTTAATAAAAAATGATTTTTTATGGCTAAGAGATTTTTGAAGTGAGTTGGGAGGTCATTCCAGAGGTTATGCCTATGCACATCTTAGAAGGTCTCATTGACTGACACAGTAAATAGTTCCCCAAATATCAGGGCTCCTGAGGGTTCTAGAGACATCTAAACACTATAGGCAGGGCACACAATCTCAGGAATTCAGCAACAACTTGTCAGCGGACCTTACTTTGGAATATATGCCCCCCAATGTAACAGAGTTACTCTCATTTACAATTGTCCCACACATGGCTCTTCTGCCCTTTTTATTTGAACCCATAATTAGCACTATATTCATGAAATTTATGTTCCAGAGACAAATATTCTGGCTGTTCATATGCCAATCGAGCCCAAAATCTCAGCTGAGTTACAGCAACTACTCTCCAGTTCATTACCTTCACCCAGGATTACTAACAGAAGGATGATGATGGACAACACCCATTCCCCCGCCCCCGCAAAAAGAGAGTATCTACAACTCCAAGCAAGACAGGTCCATCCATCTGCCCCATGGGACTTAAGCCCCCTCTCAATCACAAACAGTGTAGACATCATCATCCCAAAATCCTCATGATTCAGGAATGAACATTGGACTAAAGTAGAATTATTATTATTATATTATAGACTTATTACTCTAGCAATACAAGAACTTGTATCATTGATATAAAGACGCTGGCCACAAGAGTTTCTGATGGGAGGGGGAGGGAAGAATAGGTGTAACATGGGGACATTTTGGGGACATTGGAATTGTCCCTCATGACATTGCAATGACAAATACAGGCCATTATACATTTTTTTTAAACCTGTAAAATTGTGTAAGGCAAAGTGTATGCTATAATGTAAACTATAGTTCATGGTTAGTAGCAATGCTTCAATATGTGTTTATCGATTCTAACAAATGTACTACACAAATGAAAGATGTTAATGTGGGAAAGTGTGGGATGGGGAGAATCATGGGTGGGGTACATTTTGCAAGTAACACTTATGTAACCTAAAGATTCTTTAAAAACAACAACAAAAAAATAAAACTAATGACAAGTCAAGTACAAATAAAGGTAAACTCCCTCAACATAATAAAAATAATATATATAGAAGCTACAACATCATTTGAAATTCGGAAGTCTATTTCATTTCAATTAGGGTCCGAATTAATTATTTAATTTTAATAATTTATTTAACATTGCATTCTGGTATTAAATAATTTTGGGAGACAGTAAAATTAAATATGTATGCAATGATTGTAATAAAATAAAAATGCTCTCATCGTCTGTAGATAATATGATTATCTAAATAGAGAATGTGATATAATCTATATGAAATCTATTAAAACATAACAAACTCATCCAGTTACCTAGATCCAACAATACAATGTAAAATCAATATCATTCCTATACCTAGAAAACATTTGGGAGTTTGTAAACGCAATTAATAGAAAATTAAACAAAAATTACGACATATTTTAGAGATACTTCACTTGAGTAATGGCTAGAGCTATATAATTTACTTATGCATAAGAAGGTTCATGTAATATATTGCTTGTATTGCTTATGGAAATAATCCAAATGCCTATTAAAAGAGAAATTGTTAAACATATTATGATAGAAGTTTAAAATAGAATACAATTCATCAATTCAAATGTATTATGTACAACTGCATCTATCTACACATATTCATATTAAATAGATGTAAATTTGCAGGCTCCATAATAAAATATATGATATATCTGATACTGTTTTTAAAAATATTTCATTAATATCAAGTAATCTTTGTGGAGTTATATATATTTTTTCATATTTTTGCTGCCTTTTTTTTTCTACTTCAATTATATAAATGTTACAGAGAATATATAGGGGATTTCCATATGCTCCATTCCCCACACTTCCCACATTTTCCCACATTAGCAAGATCTTTCATCAGTGTGGTACATTCATTGCAATTGATAAACATATTTGGAGCATTGCCACTAAGCATGGATTTAGTATACATTGTAGCTTACACTTTCTCCTATTCAACTCTGTAGGTTCTGGTTGAATATATAATGGCCTGTATCTGTCATTGTAATGTCATTCAGGATGATTCCCAAGTCCCCACTGTGTCCCCCTATTAAACCTGTTATTCCCTCTACCTAACCCCAGAACATCAATGAGTCACTGACTCCACAACAGTGGTATTTCTTCCATTGCTAGAATCACAATAAGTCTGTATTAGAATACTAGTAAGTTTATTTTAGCCCAAAGTTTGTTTCCCACTCCTGAGGACTCTGGGATGATGATGCCCATTCCGCCATTAATTGAGGGGAGTATCGATTCCATACATCCAATGGACAAGGACTCTGGCTTGCTGTTGTAGGCACTCTCAATTCCTTGGTATGTTGTTTGTCCATCATCTCCTCTCTGTTAATTGTCCTGGTTGTGTCCATTGAACTGCAGAGAGGTGTTGCAACTCCATTGAGATTCAGGGCTCAGCTGGTACATGGACAGCCCAAACATTTAAGTCTCTTGGATGTACACCTACCAACTCTAGTACTAATTATAGTTTCAAATAGAAGGACAGAAGAGTCATGCATAGAGAAACCACTGCTGAGTCTAACTCGGCCACACTGGGGAGCATAAATACCAGATTAGGCCCCACTGGCAAGGGGCCAAATTCCTGAGCTGTCTGCCCTGACTGTAGTGTCTGGATGTGTCCATATCCCAGAGGGGCTTTGCTGTTTGGGGTAGTATCTACTTTTGCTGTCAATGAGATCCTGTTGAGATGTACATAAGTGCTACCTTTGGGATGGCCTCCCAACTCACTATGAAGTCTCTTAGCCATAAAAACTCATTTGTCTTTAGCTTTTTCCCCCTTTCAAGGTCTTTTTTTTTCCCAGATGCATTGCTTGTTGATACTTGGTAGCAATCCCTTGGTGCCATGGAGGAACATCCCCAAGAGTCATGGCCCATGCTGGCATGGGTTTGTGGGGGAGTTATTGTTTTTATATGCTGAGTTCTGCTTAGAGAGAAGGCACACTTGAGCAGCAAGGAAGCTCCCCATAGATAACTTTTAGGCATCCTTTGTCACTAGGCTAAGTTTCCATTTCAAGAGCAAAGGCTCATAAGCATAGTCATCAATATCAAGAGTCCTTCAATGGACCATCCTCCCTCACAAGTCATTGTCCCTGTACATGGGGCATTCTTGTTGTTCCATTAGAGAATGTGGCAGAGCTCCCCAGATGGGAATTTGATATTCTTTTGGTTATGGTGTGAATCTCCAACCACCATGACAAATGCCCCATGAACATTTGAACACATGTATATGCCTTATATGTATACCAAGATGAACTTCCTCCCATGTGTCCCCCTTACTGATACCCCACACCAATGATCCTCCCCTGCCACAGTTGTAACCCTTCTGTTATCTAAAATCTCTTCAAAAATGAAGCCAATAAAATAGCCACATAAAATGAATAAGAAAATGAAATAATGATGGTTTTATAGATAAGAAGTACAAGACAGAAAAATTAGTTAAAAGTAAAAATAAAATAATATTTTTTAAAATTGGGTTATTAAAAAATAATGAAAAAATATTAAAAAAAAAAAAACTTTTTTTTTTGACATTTTGCCTTTCATCACTATAAGACAATATCCTGTATGTACAGTGACATTTTCTTCCATTTATTCCCATAGTGGCTTACGTTTTGTGTGTGTGTGTGTTTTTTTCATTGTTTTCTTCATAGATGTTTTAGGTCACAGTAAATTCATGTACAGAATACAAGGGATGCCCATATATCCAACATCCTTCCCCTTCTCCACCTTCCCCTATTAATAACATTTTATGTGTGGACGGTACATTTGTTACAACTGATGCACAAATATTGAAACATAGATACTAGCCATCATCAATGGTTCACATTTTGGTTGACATTTTGGACCATATACTTTTACAAAATCTGATAAAATTTAATGTGGCCTGTATCCATTGTTGGAAGAACACTTCCATCATCCCCAAAATGTCCCCTGTTCCATCTATTTTATTCCTCACTTCCTTTCCCTTTCAGGTCCATGGCAACCACCAGGCTTCACTCTTTGAAAAACAAGATTCATAGTAACTTGCATCTTCACTGAGGGCTTGACACACTGGTCTGTCCTCCCCTATTAGGCACTGCCAATGCTCTTACGTGACTCCTGTACATCTGTTTGATAACTTAGCAGGCCTACCTAGGATGAGAGTTGAACACCTTCCTGCTCATTTTGCGGGTCTCCACCCAGTTATGCAACACACTATGCAAAAATGATCACTCACATGCCCCTTAGATCCTGCCCCAGGTGTGCCCTAGCCCGAATGACCCCCAACCAACACCCTAAACTTTTAACACTTCCTTGTCATATTGCCAAATGAGCTTTCCTAACATTGTAATTTCAACCATGTGCTGCCAATTCCCAGTGTTCACCTGTTCCCTCCCTCAAACTTCCCGCAGTTCCATGGACGACCCAACCTACCCTCCCTATGCTACCCCTTGTCAAACCTGCACCACCCAACCCAATATTATCACTACAATCCTTTCATGTCCTTTCACTGCAGAACTACACACTTCCATCTTGTCATAGATTTACTTTTATGGGCATTGGCTCACAATCTCCTTCTTCCTTTCTATTTCATGTAAACCTATATTTGAGACTCTAGCTCTGTGAGTCTGCTCAGTGTGTTTAATTTATATCAGTGAGATCATGTAATATTTGTCCTTTAATGCCTGGCTTGCTTCTCTCAACATATGGACCTCAAGATTCATCCACGTTATCCCATGTGTTAGAACTGTATTCCTTCTCACAGTTGAGTAATATTCCATTGTATGTATATACCACATTTTGTTTATCCATTCATCAGTGGATGGGCATTTGCATGATTCCAAACTTTGGCAATAATGAATAATGCCACTGTGAACATTGGTGTGCATATATCTGTTAATATCCTTTCTCAGGGCATTCTATGTATCAGATCATGTCATCTGCAAATAATGAAATTTTTACTTCTTTCTTTCCAATTTCGATGCCTTTTAAAAATCTTTTTCTTGCCTCAGTGCTCAAGCACATACTTCTAACAGAATATGAAATAGGATCAGTGATAGTGGCCATCCTTGTCTAGTTCCCAATCTTATAGGGAAAGGCTTTAGGATTTCACCCTTATATATGATGTTCGCTGTGGGTTTTTCATATATACCCTTTATCATGTTGAGGAAGATTCCTTCTATCCTTATCTTTTGTAGTGTTTTTATCATGAAAAGGTGCTGTATTTCATTGAATGCTTTTATAAAGATCATAATGTGATTTTTTTTTCTTTCAACCTGTTTATGTGATGTATAACATTGATTTTCTTATATTGAACCATTCTTGCATACTAGGAATGAAGCCCACTTGGTAATGGTGTATAATTTTTTGATGTGTTGTTGAATATATCTAACATGTATTTTGTTGAGCCCTAGGAACCCTACTGTTTTGAGTAGTATCCACTTTGACACTTTGACAGTCTACAAGATCCTGCTCAGATGTACATAAGCATTACCTTTGTGAGGACCTCCTGACTCACTTTGAAGTCTCTTAGCCGTATAAACTCAATTGTCTTTACCTTTTCCCCCTTTTATTTGAGGTCTTTTTCTAGTTGTATTACTAGTTGGTGCTTGGTAGCAATCTCTTGGTGCCAGGGAGGCTCATACCCAGAAAACAAGCCCCATGCTGGGGGGAAGATAAAGCAATCATATGCTGAGTTTGGCTTAGAGAGAGGCCACATTTGAGCAGTGAGGAGTCTCTCAGGAGCCAACCCTTAGGCACCCGATAACAATAGGCTAAGTTTCAATATGTAAAGAAAAGGCTCATAAGTCTAGTAATCAATATCAAAAGCCCATCAGTGGATCATCCTCTTTCACCAGTCACTGTCTCTGCACTTAGGGGACTGTTGGTGCTCCGTTAGAGAGACTCATTAGGGAGATTGGCCTAGAGTTTTCCTTTCTTGTGACGTTGATGGCTTTGGAATTAGGATGATGTTTGCTGTCATAGAATGAGTTAGGCAATGTTTCTTCTAGTTCTATTTTTTGGAAGATTTTAATCAGAATTGGTGTTAGTTCTTTCCTGAATGTTTGGTAGAATTCACTTGTGAAGCCATCTGGTCCTGGGCTCTCTTAGTTGGCAGGATTTTGATGACTGATTCAATCTCCCTACTTGTAATTGGACTGTTGAGCTCATCAATTTCTTCTTTTGACAATGTAAGCTGCTTGTGTGTGTCTACGAATTTGTCCATTTCCCCTAAATTATCCATCTTCTTGGCATATAATTTTTAAAATTACCCTCTTATATACTCTTTATTACTGTGGGGTCAGTAGTGAAATCCCTTCCCTCATTTCTAATTTTGTGTATTTGCATCGTCTCTCTCTCTCTCTCCTTTTTTTTTGTTAACCTAGATAGGGTGGTGTAAATTTTCTTAATCATCTTGAAGAACCAGCTTTTGGTATTGTTTACTTTTGCTATTGCTTTCCTATTTTCAAGTTCATTTATTCTGCTCTAACCTTTGTTTTTTTTTAATTTCTTTTAGTTTTTAAAAGATACTTAGATTACATAAATGTTAAAAAATATAGGGATTCACATATGCCCCACTCCCCACCCCTTCCACACCTGCCCACATGGTAGAAATCTCTCAGTGCCAGGGAGGCTCATCCCTGGGAGTCATGTCCCACACTGGGGGGAAGGTAATGCATTCATATGCTGAGTTTGGCTTGGAGAGAGGCCACATTTGAGCAACAAGGAGGCTTAGCCAATCATATCTTAGAATCTATTACTCAGCTGTAAGAAGGAATGAAGTTTTGAAACAAGCAACAAAATGGATGAATCTCGAAGACCATATGTTGAGTTAAGTAAGCCAGCTAAAAAAGGACAAATATTGCATGACCTCATTGATATGACTTGAGCATATTGAGCAGACTCACAGATAGAGTCTGGACAACAGGTTACAAGAGACAGAGAGAAAGTAGAGAATAGTGAGCAGATGCTCATTCTGGACAGAACCTATGATAAAGTGGGAAGGGATGGTTTCAAAGTGGATGGAGTGATGATGGTGAGGGATATGAGTGCTCCCAATATTGTCAGAGTGTGAAGAAAAGCAGGGATCTGGGATTCGTGGGACTATCCATGGATTTGGGGGTAGGGTTGGAGGAAGTAACAGGTGAACTTTGGAGGTCTGTATTTGAAAATACAATTGTGGGAATGTTCTTTTGGCAAACATGACAGGGGAGGGTCACAGGTGCAGGGTGTCAGTGGTGGGGAATGTGTGGGAAAGTGTGCACCTGGGGCATCTTCGATGGAATATGAATGTGTTCATCTTGTCATAAAGTGTTATCTCAGTGGGTGGAAACCCAAACAATAAATGAGAATATATTAAAGTCCCATCCTGGAGAGCCCTGCTATTTTCTCAAATAGAATGGCAAGACTCTCTTGAGTACTTAGGCAGGGCCCAATAAAGTAAAACATACCACTATGTGAAGCCCTTAATATTAACACATGTAACTATGACCTTATTCTTGTAAAGTTGAAACTTAGCCTAATAATAACTATTGCCTAAAAGTTACCTTGTCAGAACTCCTTGTTACTGAAATGTGACCACTAAATAAGGCAAACTCAGCAAATAAGCATTGTGCATTCCCCTCCATCATGGGACATGACTCATAGGGTTGAGCCTCCATGCCACCAAGGGATTAAGAACTAGCACCAACCAGTGTTTCATTTGGAAAAAGACCTTGACCACAAGGGAGAAACATCATATACAACATGGTTTAACATCTAAGTGATTTCAATATAAGTTGGTAAGTCATTCCAGAGGTTCCAATTATGCATGTTTCAGACAGATCACACTAACTGCTACTGTGAACAAAGCCTCAAACACAAGTGCTCCTGAAGACTCTAGAGCTATCCAGATAATATAAGTACACAATCCCTTGAAATCAGCATCATATTGGTGGGCCATACTTTGAATTATATGTCAACTTATTTCCCCAATGCAACAGAGTTAAACTCATTTATAATTTCCCTACACAAAATTCTACCCCTATTCTTTGAGCCTATAATTAGCACTATATCATTCAGTATATGTTTCAGAGACTTACATCTTTGGTCTTTTCATATGCCTGTTGATCTTTGAATCCCAGAAAAGCTGCAGTGAATACCTACTCTCCAGATAGTGGAACTCACACTGAACAACTAACAAAATGATTATGATGTACAATGCCTAACCCAAAAAAACAAAGAGATTCTACAACTGCAAGCAAAACATTTCCTTCCATCTGCCTCATAAGACCTAAAACCTTCTCAATCTGAGGCAGAGCAAGCAACAACATGCCAAAATCCTCAACTTTGAGAAGTGAATAAACATAAAGGGGAAATGCAAACATGGACAAAGTAAACTTCTTAATATTATAGAAATGGAAGTATATG
This sequence comes from Cabassous unicinctus, assembly GCA_029593785.1. Lineage (NCBI taxonomy): Eukaryota > Metazoa > Chordata > Mammalia > Cingulata > Chlamyphoridae > Cabassous > Cabassous unicinctus. The sequence continues at coordinate 3,454 of JAQZBX010059122.1, read as the reverse complement.
TAACAATGTAATAAAGATAGTGGTTTCCAAATGTTCTGAGGAGAGGAGAAGGAAATGATTGGTGGAACATAGGACATTTTTAGGGCATTGGAATTAAGTTTAAACCACAATATAAACTATAGACCTTAATTAGGAGCAACACTTCAATATTTATTCATCAATTGTAACAAATGTATCACACAATTGTATGATGTTATTAACTGGGGAAGATGTTGGAGGGGTAGAGGATTTGGTTTATGGAAATCACTTATACTTTTGATGTAACTTTTCTGTAATCTAAAACCTCTTTAAAAATAAGTTATTATATAGAAATGGGCAAAAGACTCGAGTAGACATTTTTTAAATGAGAAAATACAAATGGTTAAAAGTACGTGAGAAAATGTTCACCATCACTAGCTATTAGGACAACGCAAATTAATATTACAATGAGATATCATTTTACACCTTATAGAAAGGCCATTATTGAAACAGAAAACTACAAGTGTTGGAGAGGATGTGGAGAAATTGGGACACTCCTTCACTGTTGGTGAGAATGTAGAATGATGTAACCTCTAGAGAGCTAAATATAGAACTTCCATATGAGCCAGCAATCCAGCTAGTAAGAATGCATTCAGAATACCTGAAAACAAGCAGGGATGTGAACTTACATTTGTACATTGATGTTCATAATGACATTATTCACAATTGCAGAAAGTTGGAAATAACCCAAGTGTCCATCAACCAATGAATGGATAAACATAATGTGATATATATGACTGAATGTTATTCAGCTTTAAGAAGAAATGATGTCAGGATGCATATAGCAAATGGGATGAAGCCACACACAAAAACGTAAATATTGTATTGTCTCACTTGTAACTAAATACATTGAATAAACTCTTGGAGATAAAACCTAGAATATAGGTTACTAGGACATAGAATGAGGGTTGATAAGGTAGAGCTGATGTTTAGTGTCTGAATAATTTTTAATAAAGTTGATTGTGAATGTTCAGAAATGTCTAGAGATCATTCTGACAAAATATTGAGTATAATTAACATCATTGAGTTATAGATGTATATTTATATATAGATAATTATATATCTATATATAGTAGTTAAAACTTGCTTGCTAGGGTTCTAATTGTCAATGGAATGAAATCTATAGGATAAACTTTGGACTGTATAACATAGTGAATTTTGGGGTGGATTAAGAATGTGGTTTATAGTACAAATACAAGAATGCTCTTCCATGAAGTAGAAAAGAATGTATGTCACTAATACAAGGTGTTAAAAATAAGGTGATATATGGGAAAATACAACTAATGTAACTTACATTCTGTAGTTAAAGGTAATACTGTAATATATTTTCATCAATTGAAATGAAGATACATAATATTTTAACATACATTCCTCAATTTTAACAAAAGTGCCACATTAGTGCAAAGTGTCAACAATAAGGGCTTAAATGAAACTGGGATATTCTTAGAGATACTCTTTTGTAACCTAAAAATTTTCTATTCATTAAAAAAACACAGGAATGCATAACACAGAGAACACTGTTGTGGACCATGAGTCTGATGGATAATACAAATATGAGATTGTTCTTTCATGAAGTAGAAGAATTGTACATTGCTATTATAAGACATTAACAATAGGGTGGTATATGGGAAAATTACAGCTAATGCAAACTATTGACTGTGGTTACAAGTAGTATTTTAATATTATTTCACAATTGAAACAAAGCTACCACTCAAATGCTAAAAGACAGTAATAGGGTGATATAAGGAATATGTTTTGGTTTTTTTTCTTTTTGTGGCAATTAGTAAGTTCTGATATAGTGTGTGTTGATGATTTCTGATTAAAAGGAGAGCCATTGATTGCACAGACTGAATGGACTCTATGCTGTGTGGTTAAATTTCAATAAAACCACTTAAAAAATCAATTGGTCAAAGATGTGAGGGTCTATTCCCGCACTCCCAATTGGATTCCATTGGTGTATATATCTGTTCTTGTGGCAACCCATGGTGGGTTTTTAATAAGTGTTAAAATTAGGAAGTGAGAGTTCTTCAATTTCATTTTTTTTCAAGATGCTTTTGGCTATCTGGGTCAACTTACTCTTCTCAATAAATTTGATACTTGACTTTTCCATTTCTGCAAAGTAAGCTGTTGCAATTTTCACTGGGACTGTGTTGAGACTAAATAATTTGGGGTAAAATGGTCATCTTGACAATATTTACTCTTCCAATCCCTGACCATGGAACACCTTGCTTTTATATAGATCTTTAATTTATTTTAGCAAAGTTTTGTAATTTTCCACATATAAGACCTTAAGACTTGTGGTTAAATTTATTTGTAGATGTTTTCCTTTTTTAAAATGGACTTTTTCTTGATTTCATTCTCAGATCGCTCATCTATGGAATCACTGCTGATTTTTTTGCATGTTGGCCTTGAACCCTAAACTTTGCTGAATATTTTTATTTGCTCTAGTTGTTTTTTAGTAGATTTGCTGGGAGTTTCTATATATAAGATCATGTCATCTGCAAGTAGTGAAAGTTTCACTACTTCCTTTTCAATTTGGATGTCTTTTATTTCTTCTTTTAGCCCAATTGTTTGGCTATAATTTCCTGGACAATGATGAATAACAGAGTTGAGAAAGGGCATCCTTGTCTTATTCCATATTGTAGAGGGAAAGATTTCTCTAATTCAGAATTGAGTATAATGTCAGCAGTGGGATTTTCATCTATGCCCTGTATTATGTTAAGGAAGTTTCCTTCCATTGCTATACTTCTAAGTGTTTTTATCAAGAAAGGTTACTAGATTTAGGGAAATGCTTTTTCTGTGTCAATTCAGAATATCATATATTTTTTCCCCTTCATTGTGTTAATGTGATGTACTACATTAATTGATTTTTTCTTATTATTTTTTTCAGGGGAGGACAGGCCAGTATGTTAAGCCCTCAATGTTGTTGCAAGTAACTATAAATCTGGTCATTCAATGAGTTAATCTTGGTGGTTACTGTGTATCCCAAGGGGAGAGGATGGGAGGACTAGAAAAGATGGAACACGGGACATTTTTGTGGTGACAATATTTGATTTTCTTATGTTGATCCAACCTTGCATACATGGGATAAATCCAGCTTGATCATGGTGTATAAATCATTTGATGTGCCATTGAGTTCCACTTAAAAGTATGTTGTTGAGGATTTTTGCATCTATATTCATTAAAGAAATTGGTCTGTAATTTACTATGATTTTGACTCCATAGAATGAGTTTGGTAGTGAGCCTCCTCTTGAATTTTTTGCAAGAGTTTTGCAGGATTTGTATTAATTCTCCTTGGAAAATTTGGTAGAATTCCCTTGTAAATTCACATGTTCCTGTGGTTTTCATTATTAGGAGGTTTCTGACAACTGAATCAATATCATTATACATAATTAGCCTGTTCAGATCATCTACTTTTTTTTTTTTTCAAATTGAT
>JAQZBX010059121.1:0-17589 GCA_029593785.1 Cabassous unicinctus | reverse complement strand
GTTATATGAGGATGTTTCCAAGATGATGTACAGTAGGTTCAAGTAAGTTCTTTTCTTTTTTTTTTTAAAATGTTTAGTTATTTTATTTTATTTTATTATTTTTTTATTTGTAAAATGATATATAAATACATATGCATATATGTGCATTTGTTTACATAAATGTTATTTGTTATATATATATATACATTTTTTAAAGGTGCCTAGATTGCCTAAATATTACTCAGAAATTACAGGGATTCCCATGTTCCCCACCGCCTACACCTCCAACAACATCCTACACAACCATTCCTCATCTGTGTGGTACCACATGGATGAGGAAGTAAGTTCTTTTCAATCCATATTGTGCAGAGTGCTTTTCTCACGGGAGGGGGTTGGACAAATGATTTTTAGATACTCATGTGTTTTTTTTCCTTCATCAGTTAATATGATATATTTTCTTGATTGATTTCCATAAGTTGAACCAGGGAAAGTTGCACTGGATCATGCTATGCAATCCATTATGCATGTTGCTTCTTATGGTTAGTTTATATTGCCTTAAGAAATTTACATATTTAAATATTGACCTATCTTTTTCATATTTAAGTCATTCTTTTATCATTCTAAAAATATTTGAAGGTATTAGAACTTATCTATGGTATCTATTTTTTTTGTATATTCATGTGAAGTCACACTGAATCTCATCATGATCTGTCCAAAAAAATTTGTAGATTATCTATTTCCTTAAATTTTGAAATTTTACTAGAAATTGTCTGTCTTGATATTTTTGACTTCTTGACCTTCATGATTCTTTCATTTGAAGATGTGAATTCCTCAACAGTATTATACTGTTGTTCCTTTGATTATTATTCTGCCCTCCCTGGTTTTTCTCTCTCTTCTCCTGACAAACCCATCCATATTTTGACTTATTTTCTTTCCTCTACTACTCTATGCTTCACTATTCTTAGTCTATCAGCTTATTTACTTCATCATGTTTGCTACATGAAAGGGTAAATCACTTTTGTAGCTTTTGACTCTATATTTCATTCTCCAGATTTTTCTATTTATTAATTTAAGTGAATTAATTTGCTGTTATTTCAACACTAATTTTATTTGGCCTTCTTTACTTTTATGGCTTTTTGGCTGTTACCATTATCATTTTAATTTGATTTTACATTTAAATCAATGTTTCCAAAATTAATTTATTTTCATTTTGCATACAACTCATTAAATTTAACAGATGTGTATATTCTTGCATTTCTCATTGCTATCAGGATGAAGAACAGTTCTGTCAAAAGAAAACCTCCCTCTTGCTATGCTTTTATAGTCATAGCATCCACCTACTCCTCACCCTGGCAACCACTTATCTGCTTTTATCTCTATTGGTTAATCTTTTGGAAATATCATATAATTAACATACAATGCATAATCTTTAAGACTGGCTTCTTTCAAGGATCAGAATGTCTTTGAGATCCATATGGATTTATGTGTGTACCAATAGTTCTTCTTTTTCATTGCTGCATAGTGTTTTTTGTGTGGATGTACCCCATATTGTTAATGAATCCACCACTGAGGGGCATTTTGGTTGTTTCTAGCTTTTGCCAACAACAAAAAATAGATGTAATAAATATTTTGGAAACATTTTAGTGTAAATATAAGATTTCCAATTTCTAGAATTAATATTCATGAATGGGATTGCTAGGTCCTGTGGTAAGTGTACGTTTAACTTTAAAAGAAACTGCCAAACCATTTTCCAGCAAAACTTTCAATTTTTGTTCTCACCAGTTATGCATGAAGTTCTAGGTGCTAGACATGCATCTCACCACTGGTCAGTGTTCCTTTTAATGTTTCAGCATTTTAATAGTTTACAATGGAAGCTCACTGTGGTTTTAATTTTTGTTTTATTTCCCTGGCTACTAAATAAAATATCAGGCAATGGATTGGCTTAAATGAAGAGAATTTATTGGCTCAAAATTTTGGTGATGTAGAAGTTCAAAATCAAGGTGTCATCAAGGTGATGCATTCTCCAAGAAGTATGTGGCATTCTGGGGCAGGTTGCTGATTGATCTTTGGTCCTTGGATTTTAAGACAAATAGCAATGAACATTTCAGCCACTGCTGGCTTCTCACTTCTCCTCTGAGTTCTATTGACTTCCAGTTTCTGGCTGTTTACTCTTGTTTTCTCTCTCTGTGTCTGAATTTTATTCTGAATATAAAGACTCCTGTAATAGGAATAGGACCTATCCTGATTCAATTGGGCCACTCTTTTAATGCAGTAATTTCATCCAAAGACCTATTTATAATAGCTTCACAAGCACAGGAATAGATTGAGATAAAGAACATATTTTTCTGTGTTTCATAGCTCCAAGCCCTCACACTTGCATTTCCATAATGGAAAATTAAGTTGATTATCTTTCTATGTGAATACTTGCCATCTGCATACCTTTTAATCTGTGTCTAGTCTTTGAATTTGTACCTATTTAATAATTGGAACTTTCCTTTTCCTATTATTATGCTTTGAGTGTTCTTTTTATATTCAGATTTTAAGTCATATGATAGAAATGGGATTTTCAAATATAAGTATTTGTCTGTAATTAGAATTTTCAATTTCTTGAATATCTTATACACAGACAAATGTTTACATATGGTAAAGTCTAATTCATCACTTTTTTATGAATACTGTTTTCTAACCATAACTTTTTCATGATTATTGTTTGAATTTCAATGTCCTAAATGATGCAAACTCCCCAAAGATGTTGATTTTCTTGTTCTTTAACTGTGCTGTCTGCTCACACATTGATCTCTGTTAAATCAGTGGTGGATCCTTTGTGCCTTTTCTTTATAGTGTGATCGTTCTTTTTCAAGGGAAAAATTTCCTTAAAATTAGGACAATTGTTTTGTGTTTTTTTCTGAACAAACTTGAAATTTAGATTTCTTGTGAAATGGTACAAAAGTGCTCATCTAATTTAATAAGAGTTTTTCCTTGGTGTCAAAATTAGGTGTCTCCTTTCTCAGGTGTCAGGCGTCTTATCATTGAACTTATGGATATCCAGGAAATATATTTATTTCCCAGACCTGAAATTTAAAACTCACAGCTCCCATGTGAAAGACCTAAAACATCATTTTTGCCCCAACACTATCAGATACTCCACCATTGGAAGACAATTGATTTTGTTGTATCATTTCATATATCAAAATTTATTTTTTGCAATTTTTGGAGTATGTTTCTCCTTCTTCAATATAAAAGAAGTTACTATTTGTATTTCTGCAGTTATTCTTGCTTTCTTATCTATTGATGCTTCTGCATCTTTACATCCAACAATTTAATAAAAACATATATTGCATTTATTTGCATTCTGCACTTGGAGGGATATGAGTTCTGGCAACAGGCTGCACCTGTATGGATAGTCCATCTTACTGATGGAATTTGACCCTGTCAGGTTGAATCTTTATAAAAGAGAACACAGTATCTTGCCTGTAAGAACTTACAAGGGGAATGAGCCTTCTCAGTAGGGAAAGGAAAGGAAGCCTAGGCTTGGAGGCTGCTGGGTAACAACGGAAACCCTAGAGAATAACAGGAAATGCCATCTGCCCTGAATTCTCCTTTTCTGCAGCAGAATGAGCATGGCTGAAAACCAGCCCTGGTTCTTGTACGGAAGGACCCTGGGGTTGTGCCTCTGTGCTCTCCATGCACAATAATACATGGCTGTGTCTATAGGGTCCATGTTGGTCACTTTTAGGAACACCTGTTTTCTGGGGGTGTCCTTGGAGATTGTGAGGTGATGCTTCCGAGATGGAGCATTATACTTATCATCATCTCAATATATGGTTGCAAGCCACTCCAGTGCCTTCCCTGGGGGCTGGTGGATACAGGTGACACCCATTCCAGAAGTGCTGAGCGATAACCCAGGGAAGGTGCAGGTCAGATTAAGGGTCTGGGTGGGTTTCACTGTGCCAGGGTCAGACTCCTTCAGTGTGACCTGGGAAAATGTCCCTGTGGAGGAGGCAGAAGGAGAAGGTGAAGGTGGCTTAGCAAGAGAATTGGAGTCCTTTAATCCTTGTGGGATTCCCTGTCCAGAGCACTCACATGAAGGGATAGTCAGCAGCAGCAGGATGGAGCAAAACCTGTCCATGGTGGAGCCCAGGAGTCATGGATACAAGCCCAGTGCTCGGCTTTTCAATATCAACCCAGGTTGGAGATGGGGAGATTTGCATTCCCCTTATATAGTACTGACCCCCATGAGCTCAGATTGCAGGACACAGAAAGGAACCAAGTCTGTGGTGGAGGGTCATTGAACCCTTAGTTCTGGGCCCCTATGTCTTGATCTCCAAAGGTAGACACCCCATCCATTTCAGAATCAGTGCTCTTGACATGCAAAGTCTTGGGATGGCCCTGTGGATTAAATAGTCCTCTAGTTGTATGTTTTTCCCAGATACCTTCAGCCTTGTTATGCCTGTAGTAGAGGAGTGTGGCTAGAGAACAAGACCTACAAATTGTGCTCCTGCTTTCAGAGGTAGAGAGGTGTGTACTTGTGTACACACCAGGATGATATTCTAGTATGTTCACTCTATCCTTTCTTTGATAAGGAGTGAGTGAGAGTGAACTGTTAAAGTGGGATAGGGTTGATCCATAGATCATTTTCCTTTGCTCTTTCAAGAAGCTGGTGCCAATCTAGTCAGCATGCCATTTTCTCCTGAAAATGTCAATCCTTGTCATTGTGTCAACTCTGCCCTTGTGAGAATCAGATGAATGTTTTCTGTCTTTCTTCTCATCCCATGACTTAATATAGGTTCTGGGCAGCTGGATTGGAGGATTCTCAGGGGAACAACTGGCTGACAGGGTTCTATTGCAGGCATGCTTTGCACCTTTCGCAGAGATGGTCTCTGGGGTTGTTCATGTTCCTCCATGTCAAAGTTTTCATGTTTTGTGACATTAGGGAGGTTAATCATGTTGAACTGCTTCCATCAAGTAGTGTTGTGGACCATAATTCTGCAATAATTTTAAGAAATATGGTTCATACTCTGGCCCTATTTATGATGGTTTTGGTGCTAGCAGTAGGAAAACATGATTAAATATGGTAATGAGTTTATTGACCACGCACCTGAGTCAGAGGCAACATCCCTAAACTCTCTCAGCACTGCTCTCAGTAAGGCTCAGCTCAAACTGACTTTCACATGTTCTTGTCTCAATTACTCTTTCAGAATCTTTGAAAGAATAATATTGACCTAATATGTTATACACTCTTTTATTTACAGAAAAAAATTCACAATATTTAAGTGATAATCCTGTAACATATAATTTTATCATGACAATGTTATACAAAATGTGCCTTAGCAGTACTTCCAACATGTTCCTTTGGCACACAGAATGAAAAATTAATGCCGTGTTTTGCTATTGTTTAAAGCATGGTTTGTCGTCTTTCTTTTGTATATAGGAAACAAAAAACAGACAATGGAGGGAAATACTCATGGGCTCCCAGATGTGTCAAATGATGCTCACCCATCATATATATTTGATTTTTTTCCTGAATGTTTCTCCACAAGCATTTCTCCTCATTAATGGGTCTGTTTTTAAAATCTTCCCCTGATTAAGCACAAGTATATTATTAGGAAAGGCAAAGTTCTATATTAAAATTATGATTCAGCAATTGCAAATGTGTTGAAAAATTAAGAATTTATGGTATTGTAATGTTACATATAGATTCATAATGATGCTTGTACTATTATCTTTAGTGTAAAAAGGTTTTCATGTGCAATTTGTTGAAAAGCTTTTCCAATCTTGAAGGTAAAATTTCAATATAGTTACTAATTTCACTTTTGCAATTTTAAATCCAGTTATAGTTTCTCAAAGACTCCTCCATCATTTACAAAGTTTTATTTATAATAATGATTGTTTATGTAGGTTAAATAGAACAATACCAGGCAAAAGTCATTTTTTAATTAGATTTTATTGCATTTATAGCTGAAAGGACAATTTTGCCCTGGATATTTTGTAGCTATTTCATCAAAATGAGGAAAGGTAATTGACACTTTTATATTTTTTTAATTAGAGAAGTTGTAAGTTTACAGAATAAATATAAAAATTCAGTGTTTTCCTCTGCCCCCATATTGTTGACATTTTGCATTAGTACGGTACATTTGTTACAACTGATGAAAGAATATTAAAATTGTGCTATAGTTTACATTAGGTGATTTTTTCTATATCAACCCTATTAACACATTATATTATTGTTTTATATTTGTTTAATTTATAAAATATTATTTTTATACTTGTAAAATTAACTATACTCCAATGTTTTCAGTAGATTCACTGTGTTATGCAGTCCCATGCTTTATCTTTTAATTTTTATTTTAGTAAAATATATATGAAAGTTCCTCTTTTAACCACATTCACATATGTGATTCAGTGCTGTTAATTACACTTTCAATAAATTGCTACGATCACCACCATCCATTTCCAAAACTTTACAATAAACCTAAATAGAAATTCTCTGCAAATTAATGATTAACTTCACTTTCTCTACATGCAACCCAGTCCTTGGGATCATATATTCTAGATTTAAATATATTAGTTTGCTTATACTAATTACTTCCTATCACTGAGAGCATATAAAATGTCCTTTTGTGAATGTCTTATTTCACTCAGCATAATTATGTCGAGGTTACTCCATGTTGTCACATGTATCAGGACTTCATCCTTAAAAAGGTTGAATAATATTCCATCATATGTATACACCACATTTTACTTATCCATTCATCAGATGATGTATACTGTGTTGCTTTCATCTTTTGGCAATTATGAATAATGCTTCTATGAGCATCAGTGTGCAAATATCTGTTCGAGTCCCTTCATTCTATTATTTTGGGTATATACTTTCTAGAGGGATTGCTGGATCATATAGTAATTCTATACTTAGTTTTCTGAGAAAAAAATATATTTCAAAGCAGAAAACATTTTACATTACCACTAGCAATGAATGAGTGTTCTTATTTCTCCTCATAGTCTCCAAGACTTCTAATTTCCTGTTTTTTTACTAGCAGCCATTCTGTGTGGCATGAAATGTTACCTTGTAGTTTTGATTTGCATTTTCACATTAGCTAGTGACATGGAGCATAATTTCATATTTCTTAGGCATCAGTAAAGCCTCTTTGAGAAATATTTATTCAAGTCTTTGCCCATTTTTTAAAAAATTGTTTGATTTTTATTATTGAGTTGTAGGATTTCTTTATATAATCTAGATATTAAACTCTTAAAATTGTGATTTCTAAATAAATAAATAATAAATAAATAAATAATAATAATAAATAAATAAATAATAAATATTTTCTCCCATGAAGTTGTCTTTTCACTTTCATGATAAAGTTCTTTGATGCACAAACATTTTCAATTTTGATGAGGTCTCATTTACCTATTTTTTGTTTGTTTTGTTACTTATTCTTTGGGTGTAAAGCCTAAAAAACAATTTTCTAAAACAAGATCCTGAATTTTCTTATAAGAACGGTATATTCTTGGTTCTTATAATTTAGTTTCTGATCCCTTTTGATGTAATTTTTCTTTTTATAATATGGTGTGATATTGTGGTCATCTTTATTCATTTGCATATGAATATCCTGTTTTCCCAGCACCACTTTTTGAAGAGTCTATTCTTCCCCAATTGAGTGGACTTGGCAGCCTAGTAAATAATCAATTGGCCTTAGATGTGAGGGTATATTCCTGAACTCTCAATTCCATTCCATCACTCATTATGTCTATGGTTTTGCAAGTTTCATACTCTTTTGAGCATGATAGTTATGTATTAAGCTATAAAGCCAGGATGTCTGAGTAATCCAAATTAATTCCTCTTTCTTAAGATAGTTGGTCAATTTTGGGCCCCTTGCCTTTTGAAATAAATTTGATAATTGGTATTTTCTATATCATATTGAAATTTTGATTGGGATTATGTTGTATCTGCAAATAATTTGGGGGTAGCATTGACACCTAAACAATATTTGGTCCTTCAATTCATGAACACTGAATGTCCTTGCATTTGTTTAGGTAATCTTTGGTTTCTTTTTTCCATGCTTTATAGTTTTCTGTGTACAAGTCCTTTGCATGGTTGGTTAAATTTATTCATAGATATTTGATTTCTTTTCTTCTTCTTGCAAATGAATTTCTTTCTTGATTTCCTCCTCAGATTGCACATCACTGCAAAATTACTGAATTCTGCATGTTGATCTTGTATTCAACAGAACATGTTTAATAGTACTATTAAATTTGTTGTAGGTTTTGGGGACTTTCTCTCTACAGGATCATGTCATCTTTAACTAGTAAAATTTTTATTTCTTCCTTTCCTATTTGGATGCATTTTATATCTTTCTCCTGCCTAACTTATCTGGTTAGGACTTCTAGTACATTGCTGAATAACAGTGGTGACAGTGGGCATCCTTGTCTTCTTCTATATCTTGCAAAGCTTTCATTCTTTTACTATTGAGTATCATGTTAGCTCTGGTGTTTTCAAATATGCCCTTTATCATGTTGAGGGAGTTTCTTACAATTTCTAGCATTCTATGTATTCTTATCAAGAGAAGATGTTGGATTTTGCCAAATGACTTTTCTGTGTCAATTGAGAAGGTCATGTGTTTTTTCCCCTTCATTTTGTTAATGTACTGCCTTCCATGAATTGATTTTCTTATGTTGAACCACCCTTTCATACCCACTTGATCATGGTGTATAATTATTTTAATGTTCTTTTGGATTTAGTTTGTGTTTTTGAGGAATTTTCCATCTATATTCATAAGATAGATTTTCACTTTCCTTTTCTTGTAGTATCTTTATTTGATTTTGGTACTATAGTGATGTCTTCATATAATAAATTAGACAATGTTCCATCCTGTTCAATTTTTTTGGAATATTTTGAGCAGGATTGTTATTAATATTTCTTGTAATGATGGGTAGAAGTCACCTGTGAAGCCACCATGTCCTTAGATTTTCTTTTTTGGGAAATTTGTGATGACTAAATCAATGTATATGTAATTTTTTCTTGAGCTCCTCTATTTCTTCTAGAGTCAGGGTAAGTTTTTCAGGTGTTTCTAGGAAATTGCCCATTTCATCTATGTTGTCTAATTTGTTATCATACAGTTGTTCATAGTATACTCTTATGGTCTTTTGTGTTCTCTGTGGTCAGTAGAAATGGTTGACACTATCTTTAGAACAAATAATGTGCAACATCATATAAAGTTTGAACTGATTTTAATATGTACCACTTATATTTAAATGTGTGTATTTATGTAAAATTATGTGTGAGGTGTGCAATAAGAGAACAACCTGAAATCCTTCCATTTATAACTGCAGGTATTGCCACTACATAGGAAGAATTGTGTTGCTGTTTTTTGCTTATGAAATAATCCCATAATGAAATTTTTTATAAATAGAGACACTCATTTTGTAAATATGTGTACCCTGTCTGACCATCAGGACCACCCATAATTCTTACTGGATATCCAGGTCATAAGTCATTGAAATAGTTTTGTGGGCTTGTCTTTAGAATCCAACAAAACCTACAGATAAATCTTACCCACAGTGCAGCTTCAGAAATAATGACTGAGAAAAAATCCTGGAAGATGAAGTTCAATGTTACATATCCACTCAATGACAAATGCTCCATTAGTTTTGTTAAGATTTTTTCATTTAGGGTTCCAGGGCTATTCCTGAGGTCAAGTGTGCTCAGGGTCTCTCCCTTTAGAGTGTTGATCTGGCAGCTTTTCTAAGAATCAATGCAGACCCCAGAGATTATGGGGTGAGTCCCATCAGGCTTGATCTTGTTCAATACAGTCAGCAGTAGGAGGACCTTCCTCATCCTCACTTATATCACTATTGGGATGGAGTAAATTGAGTTAGCAAAGACTGATGACGCCTCTGTCTGTTGAACTGTGAGGCACCTTCAGAGGTGGACATATAGTTAGATTTACTCAAAGCTTTCTCATATATTGGTGCACTCAAGATGAGTTATTCCAGTAAAAAAAAATTGAAAATCCATAAATAAAGATGGCACCAATTTAGAACTTATGTTTTTCAGGTATTCTTTTGCAGAATCTGAGATTTTGTTGGGAAGTTACAAACTATGATGAAAAATACAAAAAGTCCTGCTCCTTTAATAAAATCGTGTGATTCCAAATGTGATAGAAAATCACATCATGCTTACATATACACCAATGTACACACAGACAAACACACATATGAACACTAACATTAATTCCCATTAAATAACATATGTTCAATACAATAAACATTAATACAACCATGCACTAACACACACTCAGATGCACACAGTAACAACCACAGTGTAACACATATGGTAAGATTCACACACACTATTACACCCAAATTAACACAAATTTGCTCACACAGTAATAAACACACATGCACACATTGACATACACACCAGCACCCTGAGTAACAGACATATGTACCCACACTAATGCACACACATTAACACATGCAAATGTACATACAGTAACATGCATGATGTACACATAAGCACAACCTATCACACAAGGTATCACAAATACTTAGGTTAGGATCTGCAAATATTTAAGTCCATATTATATAGGGACTGCCTATTGGAAAGATGCTTTCTCTGTAAAAAGAGTAACTGCTAGGCTAATTCAAGAAGCTCCTACTTAGGCCCCCTCTGCACCTGTTCTTCATTTGGGCCTCAGAGATTCGTGGATCTTGAGCTCCACCTGCAGGTCAGCCCCATTGTGCCAACAAACAGCAGGGGGACATTTTTCCCTGGTATCCCATTGTCTTTCTCTCACAGTGATTCTTACACAATTATACATGGCTCTTTCCAAGGCAGTCATGGAGCTCAGCTAAAACAGGAACTGGTTCTCAGCATGTCTCTGTAATGGATATTCTGCTCTGGTAGAAAGGATTGGAGTATGCAGTACAACTGACAACAATGTTTCACATTCACTGAGATGGTACTTTGGGGACTGATGGATTCAGTCTCAGCAGCGCTATGAGCTATGATGAGGAATCTACCAACATTTCAGATAAGCAAAAGGATCTTTGAGGGTCTCACGTGGACTGGGTCAGGAATTTGCTGCTCTAATATAACAGAGCTGTGGATAAGGTCAACCAGAGTGAGTTGAACCCTCACCATTCAGTTCCTTTACCAGCAATCCTTACAGAGAATTGCTGCCATCAAGAAAAGTAAGAACCCCAAGGTTTCCAAGTCCATAAGATGATCTTGTCCCTGAGCACACACCCAGTTCACACAGAAGAGAAGCACAAGTTTCCCATTCTAGGGCTGTGATTACCCTGGAATCATGGGATCTCATCTTCATGTAGGAGGGCCCTTGCTTCTAAGCCATGGGGAAGCTCAATAGGGAGAATTTTCCCCATGAGCTCACAGAGAATTCTACCTGCAATCTATGTGCACCAGACAAAAAGAGATCTTCTGCTTCAGAAGGTGCTGTTTACATGAGTTCTTATTTATACATTTTCAGATTACAAACGTAAATAAGGAGCAACCATTCATACATCCTGAGAGATGCAGATGGATCATGTACATGCTTATGAAAAATGATTTAAACATCAAACACACACACACACACACACACACACACATACTGTACAAGAGGAAAAAGGATGGGACACTGAGCTCCTGGGGACAGCTGAGGAACTGGTCTTCAGGGTCAATGTATTAGGCTGAATAAGTAGCTCCAAAAATATCTAGATCTTAAACAGGAGACTTATGAATGTTACATTATATGGCATAAGGGATTTTACAGTTGTGATTAAGCTAACGGTTTTGAGATGAGATTGTATTGGAATTTTCAGTGGGCCCTATATGAAATGACATGTGGCCTTCTATGAGGAAGAGAGGGATATTAGATTGCAAGATAATAAGAAAACCGTATAGCCACTGAATTAGGATGTTATACAGCTTGTTTCAAGATGGGTGAAGGGGCCATGAGTGAGGGAATTCAAGAAATGCTGCTCCAGAAGCTGAAAAAGAAAGAAACAGATCTTCTCCTTGAATCTCTAGATATAAAGAATACATCCCTATCAATACCTTGACTTTGGCTCAATGAACCTTATTTCAGACTTAATACCAGAATTATAAGAGATGAAAATATGTGTTGTATATTTAACTTTTTACTTGAAGTTTATCATTCATACATGAACATCCATAAACAACAATAAGTCTATAAGTTGTGACCTTACAAAACAAACTTGCATATCATCACACAGGGCTCCCATACATCACCCCACCAACAACACCCCACACCATTGGAAAACAACCACAATAAACCATGAAAGAGCATCATCAAAACACCAACACCAGCTATAGCCAGTATCTTACACTTGGTGCATTTTCCTCTAATCCACCTGGTTAATGACACCCAATAATAGAATTATATATTTGTTACATAAGGAGAAATGGATATTAGATGTCAGGTGAATAACGAAACAATCTAACTGCTGAAGTATGATATTGTACAACTGGTTTTCAAGGTGATCAAGGGGTCATGAGTGAGGAAATTCAAGAAATGCTGATCCAGAAGCTGAAAAAGGAAGGAAACAGATACTCTTCTAGAATCTCTAGATAGAATGAATACATTCCTATCAATACCTTTACTTTGGCACAGTGAATTTTATTTCAGACTTAGTACCATAAGTATAAGAGATGAACATATATGTTCTTTTGATTCCCAAGTTTATCGTAACTATCCACAACAGCCATGGGAAACTCAGGCATGCAGGAGGGAATGTCACATTATCAATGGTCTCACCACACTGCTTCCCTTTGTCTGATGCCCATCAGTACAATCACAGGACCAGATCTATGGACCATTGATATGTCCCTCTGGAGGAATTTACAGTCAAAGAGAGGGCCAGAGGAAGGAAGATGCTGATCAGGACTGTGCTTGAACCAAGCACACCTGTAAGCCCATGCCTGTTACCAATTATTAATGATTTCCATGTCAGACTCTTATGACTTTTGTGCTTGGAAATAAGCTGGAAACAGAAAAACTTCCTGGAGTTTAACAGATAGCTTGCATTCTAATTTATATTTATTTAAAAATCAGATAAAAAAAATTGTAGGGGAGTGGATTTCTGCTTTTATTGCTAATGTGCCAAAACAAGACTGAGATCCATTGTTTATAGAAGAGCAAAGAGAGTACAGAGATTTGGACAACAGGAGGTTTTGTTGGAAAACTGATATGTGAAAAAATCAGGAATAACATTGAAGTATTGAGGGAGACTGGTAGATTCACTCCAGTGTTGATTATTTCTTAATATCCTTGCCAGCACATGTTAGTTTCCAGGAGTTGTAGGAAAATTCTATCTTTAATATTTTAAGAACTACTAAAATATTTTGAACTATGGCTGAACCATTTCAAATCACCACCAGTTATTTATGAGTATTTTGATTTTTTACACTCTCACCAATTCTTATTTTTATGGAAAAAGTGATTATATCCATTCTAGTGCATAAGAAGTGGTATCTCATTGTTGTTTTGATTTTCTTTTCCATAATGATTAAGGATGTTGACCATGTTTTCATTTGCTTGTTTACCATTTGAATATTTGCAGAAATAAGTATTGGAGCCCTTTCCCCCTTTTTAATTGGTTGTTTCTTTTTCATTGTCATTAAGCTCTCAGAATATGTGTGAGTGTGTATATGTTTCATATCACACATACACTCATCATTCTGTATACTGTCATCTAATAAAATAATCACACATAAATTTACCAGATATTTCAGTTTTACTTTCTTGATAAAAATTTTCAGTACTCAGTTTTTTGATGTTCATAATGTCCAGTTTATCCATTTTCTATTTTACTTTTGGTGTCATATTTAGGATTTCTTTTAAAAATCCAAATTTATTAAAATATAACATCAATCAAAACATGGTGAGTGTTAAGGATCCAACTTAATTCTTTTGCGTATAGATACCCAATTTTCTCATCATCATTTCTTGAAATAACTACTCATTCTTATTGAATGATCTTTGCACTTTTGTCAAAAATCAATGGTAACAGAGTCTTCTGGTAAAATGGTGTCAGAATAGGTAGACAGGGCTCAACTGTATCAACAATAGAGGAAGGGCAAAAAGCTGTCCAGTGGGGCTGCTTTGGGGATCTGCAGACTAGGAGAGTGTGGCACATCCTCCAGGAAAGTGAGGGGCAGAGACACAAAGAAGCCAAAATGATAGCCATGAATTCTTAACCACCTTGGCCAGGAATGGCACACATCCCCCACCCTCAAGGTGAGCAGCCTGGGTAAAACCTGTAGCTCAATGCAGCCAGCTGAGAGGGGAGCAGACTTCTTCATCTCTAGGAGGATGTGGTAGTGTGTGGAGAGTGGTTTCTCTTCAGTGAGTTTGTCAATCAGAGGCCACATGGAATCTTGGCTCTGGCCAGACTAGTATCACAGGCAAGTTCAGGTTGAAAGTGACAACTTCAAGGAAAGAGTTCCCAATGAGTGCCATCTGCTGGCCAGCTGGGAAACTGCAAGGAGAAAAAACATTTTCTTAGAGTCTCTATCTCAGACCCCTTGGATTGGAGTTGTGTCCTATGGGTATATCCCTGGCCCTAATTTTATGACTTAAGCTGGATAATTTTAACAACTTAGAATAAGTTGAACCAATATCAAAGGAGAGCTGTGAAAAAAATAGGCAAGAGAGAGAAATTGGCCATCAGAGTAAATTCATCAACATATTCAGATGCCTATACATCAGAAAAATTACAAGCCATAAAAAGATACAGGAAAGATGACCCAGCCAAAGTAACAAACCAAAAATCCTGATGGGACACAGGATTTAATACAACTAATCAATGATAATCACACAAATCTCCTCAATCAATTAAAGGATTTGGAGGAAAATAGGACAAGGAGATAAAGGATATTAAAAAGACATGGGGTAAGCATAAAGAGCAATTTGAAAGCCTGAAGAGAAAAGAAACAGGGCTTATGGGAATGAAAGCCACAATGGATGAGGGAATCCAAAATATATTAGAGGCATATAACAGCAGATTTGAATTGATAGATAACAGAATTAGTGAAATTGAGGACAGGATATCTGAACTTGAAAAGATAGGAGAGCAGAAATTGAAAAGAGTTGAAAAAAATAGAGCAGGGTTTCAGGGAATTGAATGACAACTAAAAACACATAACCATATGCATTATTGATGTCCCATAAGGAGAAGAGAACAGAAAAGGGGCAGAAGAAAACAATGGAGGAAATAATGACTTAATACTTCCAAACTCTTATGAAGGACATAAATATCAATATCCAAGTAAGACAACATTCCCCAAGCAGAATAAATTTCAATAGGTATACTCTGAGACACATACTATTTAGAGTGGCAAATATCAAAGATAAAGAGAGGATTTTGAAAGCAGCAAGAGAAAAGCAATGCATCACATACAAAGGAACCTCAAAAAGACTAAGAGCTGACCTCACATCAGAAACTACTGAGGCACACAAAAAAAGTGGTTTGATGTATTTAAGGTACAGAAAGAGGTAAACTGCCAACCAAAATTCTGTATCTACTTAAACTGTGCTTCTAAAATGAGGGTGAGTTTAAAGTCTTCACAGACAAACTGAGCGAGTATGTTACCAAAAGACAGGATTTAAAAGCGATACTAAAGGGAGTGCTATAGCCTGAAAGGAAAAGACAAGGGCAAGAGACTTGGTGAAGAGTGTAGAGATGAAGATTATTTGTAAGGGTATCTTAAAGGGTAAAAAAGACACAATAGTAAGATATGACAAAGGAAAGCCAAAAAATAGAATGGATGAAGTAAGAAATGCCTTTACAGTAATACCATTGAATGTTAATCGATTGAACTCCCAAATAAAAAGGCATAGACTGAAAAAATGGGTAAAACAAAAAATATGAGCCATCTATATACTGTCTACAAGAGACTCACCTCAGACATAAGGACACAATCAAGTTAAAAGTGAAAGGTTGTAAAGAAGTATTCCATGAAAATAGCAATCAACAATTATCTGGAGTATCTCTTTTAATGGCAGCATTATTCACATTTGACAAAATATGGAAACAGCACAAGTTTCCATCAACTAATGAATGGATAATCAAAATGTAGTATATACATACAATGAAATACTATTAACATCTAAGAAGAAATGAAATTGGGGTGCTTATGCCAAAACATGCATGAACCTTGAGTACTATGGGGAAATAAGCCAGACAGAAAAGAACAAATATTGTTTGGTCTCACTAATATGAATTAAATATGATGAATAAACTCACAGAGATAAATTCTAGAGTATTTATTACTGAGATAGAATGTAAATTGAGAATGGGACATGATGCTTAATGCATGCAGTATTTTTAATAAGGTTTATTGTAAAAGTTTGGAATGAATAGAGTAGATGGTAACACATTATAGTGACCATAGCAACACTGCTGAATTATAAATATGATTGTGGCTGAATGGGGTACTCTGTCTATGTTATTGTCAACTGAAATGAAACTAGATAATTACTGTAGGGACTGTATAACGGTGGTTTTGGTGTTGGATGAAGATTATGGTTAATAGTATAAATGTAAGAATGTTCTTTTACAAAGTTTCACGAATATGGTGATACAAAGGAAATTTTCAATTAATGTAACTTTTGGACAACAGATAACAGTAATATTGCAAATATTTGCAGCAATACCAAAGAAGCTATTATACCAAATCTAAGGGACAAAAATTGGGAGGTATAAGAGAGAGTGATAGTTTTCCTTTTGGATAACGAAATTCTAAAATTGACTGAGGTGAAGACAGCATAACTCTTTATGGAAATTGAAAGACTGGATGTATGCTTTGA
This sequence comes from Cabassous unicinctus, assembly GCA_029593785.1. NCBI lineage: Eukaryota > Metazoa > Chordata > Mammalia > Cingulata > Chlamyphoridae > Cabassous > Cabassous unicinctus. The sequence continues at coordinate 781 of JAQZBX010059121.1, read as the reverse complement.
ATGGATTGCACAAGGCATAGGATTGTAGAAAACAGTAAAACTTATGGTAGAAGATATACTGTGGTTAACAGAACAATTATGGGAATGTGCTTTCATGAACCATAACAAATATATTATACTAATACATGGTGATAATAATCAGGTGGGCTAAGGGAAAAACACAGCAAATGTAAGATATTGGCTATAGTTAGTAGTCATATTTGACAATGTTCTTTCACAGTTTGTAAAATATGTTTCACAACAACGCAAGGGGTTAGTGGTGAAGTATGGGAACCCTATATAATGATATACATGTTTGCTTTGTAAGTTCACAACTTTTACTATATACTTATTGTTTATGTACATTCATGTATGAATGATATACTCCAATAAAATTTTTAATGAAAAATAAGATAATTAGTTCATACTTAAGAAATCTGATATTGGAAATTTTTGTATTAAAATTGTGTATTATTATTTGTGCAAATCAAATAGTTTCTATACACACAAAAACAATGGTAGCACAACATTGTGGATGCCATTGCTAGCATTTAAATAATTATCTGAATGTGAATAAAAGGGGAAATGTTAGTTTGTACATATATGGTAACTTCTCTAATTTCCTAATAAACTTCTCTAAATAAGATTAAAACTTTTAAAATAAATCAGTGAACCTAAGAAGCATGGGTTTCTATCCACTCTATTTAATTAGTGTAGTTTTGAATTAAATTTTCTAAATGGGAATTGTGAACACCTGATTTTGTTTCATTTTTCAAGATTCTTTAGTTTCTTGGAGTTTCTT
>JAQZBX010059120.1:0-17595 GCA_029593785.1 Cabassous unicinctus | reverse complement strand
AAAAAAAAAAAAAAAAAAAGTATTTGAAGAAGTCTCTGGATTGAAATATGGACTGGAAATGGCCAGCGATGCACTTTAAAGGTACAGAGACCTTTTTATCTGATAGTTTTAGAACAGATTTTGCTTTTAGATACCTAGATTACATAGATGTTACACAAAAATTATAGGGATTCCCATATGCCCCACCTCCCACACCTCTCACAACCTCCCACATAAACATCCTTCATTAGTGTGGCACATTCATTGCAATTGATAAACATATCCTGGGGCTTTGTCATTAAGCATGGAGCATAGTTCACATTGTAGTCTACACTCTCTCCCACACAGTTCCGCATGTTATATGATGATATAAAATGGCCTATATCTGTCGTTTCAATGTCACTCAGGACAATTCCCAAGTCCCGAAAAAGTCCCTGTATTACAACTGCTTTTCCCTCTCCCTGCCCCCAGAGCCTCCAGTGGCCACTGGCTCCACATCAATGTTGTTAATTTCTTCCATTGCTAGAATCACAATATGTCTATAGCAGAATACAGGTAAGTCCACTCTAGTCTATTACTCTTCCTCCCATCCTGAGGAGTCTAGGATGGTGATGTCCACTCCCCCTCCAATTGAGAGGGTTTTTATATCCCATGGGGAAGATGGATAGGATTATCCTGCCTGCAGCTGCAGACTCTCTCCATTCCCTGGGATGGCTGTTGTCCATCATCTCCGCGCCAGTTGTCCCGGGTGAGTCCAATGAGCTGTAGAGTAGGAGTTGCTGCTCCACCGAGGTTCCAGGCCCAGCTGGCACATGGACAGCCCAAAGACTCAAGTCTCTGGACATACACCTACAAACTCCAGCACCAAGTATAGGTTTGAATAGAAGGGACAGATGAGCCACGTGCAGGAAATACATAGTTGAGTCTAACTCTGTCACTCTCAGGAGTACAAACTCCAAAGTAAGGCCCACTGGCAAGGCACCAAACTCCAGAGCTATCTGCCCTGACATAGGGCCTGGGTGTCTCCAGAGCCCTCAGGAGCCCCACTATTTGGGATGATATCCACTTTGGAATTCTATGAGATCCTACCGAGATCTCTTTATATTGATTTAATTCTTTGTTTCTTTCCTGCCTAACTTCCTTTAAAAAAAAGAAAAAAAAAGATTTTTATTTCTCCCGACCCCCATCGTTGTTTGCACTCCCTTTCTGCTCTCTGTTCATTGTGTTTTTTTTTTAGGAGGCACTGGGAACCAAACCTGGGACCTCCCATGTGGGAGGGAGGCACCCAGTCACTTGAGTCACCTCTGCTTCTTGCTTGTTGTGTCTTTCATTGTGTTTCCTCACTGTCTCTTTGTTGCATCATCTCACTGCATCCTCTCGTTGTCTTGCTCATCTTTAGGAGGCACTAGGAACCAAACCCAGGATCTTCCATATGGTAGGTGGGCACTCAGCTGCTTGAGCCACATCCGCTTCCCTTTCTTTTTTTAGGAGTTACCGGGGATTGAACCAGGACCTTGCACATGAGAAGCAGGCACTCAACCACCAAGCCACACCCACTCCCCTGCCTAGTTTATGTCAGTGGTGTGACAGTGATAGTGTCTAGCTTAGGCAGAGACTTAAACCATTCCACCAATTCTGGCTAACTCCATGGTGGAAAGCACCCAAAGTCAAATCACCCCAGGTTTGGTTCTGGAGTAATGCCTCAGGATTATTGTCAGGCTAAAAAAATTAACTCCTGAGCAAACATTATTGGATAAGTTAAAAAAAAAAAAAAAAAAGAATTCAGAAGTTGAAAGGCAAGAAAATCTCTGAGGGCATAACTAGGCCATGAATGCAGCCATTTAGTTTTTTAATACAGACTCAGGTTAGTCTGAGGGTTCTGTTTCCCACAAAACATTCCTCCTTCCTCTGTCACTCCCACACCAAGGAAGTCTATGCTTTCTTAGTACATCTCAAAAGCCATTTTCCTCTTGCTCCACCGTGACAAAAACAAGTTGGAGACAAGCATTTGCAAAAAAAAAAAACCCTACTAAAAAAAGTAGGAGATGTGTTAGATGATAGGCCCAGAGATGAGTAAAGCAATCTTTACAAATGAGGAGAGGCCAGCCAAGTGGGAGAAGAAAGATAAATCTTAGGGTCTAAATTAGTTGTGTGAACAGTGTTACTGAAAGAGAAGTGAAGAGTGATCATTTCTGCCACGGAAGTCAGGGACTCGAAGGACAAGTGTTTTCAAGGAGAAGCAAGAAGGGGGCCTACAACAAAGCTGGGGAGAAAGAGAATGAAAACATGGAGAAGGAAAAAAAAGAGACCCAAAATAAGACATCTTCTAGACTAAGGTTTTAAATCTGGAAAGGTGGCTTACAACAAACCCATCTCTCTCTCAGTCTAGGTCTAAAAACCACCTGAGATTACTTTAGGTACAGTCAGCAATGTTTTTTGTTTTTTTTTTTTAAAGATTTATTTATTTACTTTTTTATCCATTTTTACACCCCCACCCCCACCCTTTTGCTGTTTTTGTGTCCATTTGCTGGGCAATTCTGTGTGTCTGTTTCCTGCCCTCTCTTCTCATCCTTCTCCTCCTGTCTTTACTGGGATTTGATCGTGGGAATCTCCGATGTGGGAGAGAGGCGTCCTACCACCTGCACCACATTAGTTCCTGGTTTCTCAGTGTGTTTCGTCTTGACTCTCCCTTGAGCAATGGTTTTTACTAATTGGTATACTACTACCAAAAAGTTGTTGCAGAAAATTAATTGCAATTTCTAGAGCCAGAAAGACATGAATTTGAAGAAACCAGGGGCACCAGAAAACTGTGAATGACTCTGGGATGGTATATTGTAAAGAGCAAAAAATGCTTGCTTGCTTGTTAGGGAAAACCACCGCATTCTTTTTTTCCAAGTTCATTACTGTTTTCAGATCACCTGCCTGGAATAAGGGAATCCTTTGGGCAAACCCTCCTTCGCAATAGCTCTTGCTATACTGCCCAGTACCTTGGCCACATACACACATGGCTTGTGAGCACCTGTGGCCAGTCTGAACTGAGAAGTTCTCTAAGTGCTGAATGCACAGCAGATTTCCCAGACTGAGTATGAAAAAGAATGTAAAATATTTCAAAGATATATTTCTAATACTGATTACACAAAAATACTATTCTGGCTACATTGGGTTAAATAAAATAATTAATTTCATCTGTTTCTTTGTATTTTTTAAATGTGGCTTCTATAAAACTTACTCAACTCACATTCTACTTCTGTTGGGGAGTGCCGCTTTAGAGCCTGACTCTAGAATAAGATGTGTCCCTGCTGTACATTTAATTTTTCAGCAATTAGCAACTGAGCACCTTAAGGACCTGAGGGGCAGGTCAATTACGTGCAAAACCTACTCTGGTGGGCCCTCTCCATCATGTTGGCACAACAATAACTAGCATTTATCGAGGGCCCTAATCAGGCCCTACTCTGAGAAACATTTACCACCTCACTTTGCTCTCTAAGCCCCATCATCCCACTGAAAGTGTTCTTGTCAAGGTCACCAGTGGATCAAATTCAATGGTAAATTCCAAATTCTCATTTCCCAGCAGCATGGGACACTGCTCCTTGCTTCTTCAAGTGCTTTCCTCCAGTAGCCCCCAGACTCCACTCTCCTGGTTCTCATTCTATGACCTTGGAGCTACTTCTCACATTCCATATTAGATTCCTCCTGTAAAAAGACAGGTCCTTCTTCCTCTCTTGACCCTTTCAGGTTAGAAGACCCAGGACTTGGACCTTGAACCTCTTCCCTTCTGTCTCTGCACAGGCTTCATAAGTGATTTCCTCTAGTTCCATAGCTTAATAAACACTGACAATGCACTTATTTACATATACAACTGACAACTTGATATTCCCACTAGGTTTACAAGATGGTACCTCAACTTCATCTGTCCAAAGCCAAACTCTTGATTTCACCCGCTCACCCAAGCCTGCTCCTGCCACATTTTCCCCACCCACCCCATCTCAGCATTTCTGCCTTCCAAGAACTCAAGCCTGAATCTTTGGAGTCATCTCTGATGTCTGTTTCACCTCCTATATCAGCAGATCTTGTTGATTCCAAAAAAACCAACAGCTCTGCTCTGTACTTCCACTCTTTTCCCTTGCAGGTTATTTTCCACATAGCAGCCAGACTGAGCCATTTAAAACCCAAGGTAGCCTCTGCTCTATATCCTCCCCTAGCTTCCTATTTCAAGGTGATATCCACCAGAGCAGACCAGTCCTTACCAGATCTGCCTCCATACCAGCTCTCACCTCATTTCCTGCTACTTTCCCCTCACCCACTCCCACAACATGGGCCTACTGTTCCTCAGACAAAATAACCATGTTCCAGCCTCGGGGCCTTTGCACTGCTATTCCTTCTTCTTGAAATGCACTTACACAAGCTTCTGGATGGCTTGCTCCCTCACTTCCTTCAGGGCTCTTGGCCTATTTGTATTTGAAAGGCCTTTTCTGACCATTTTTTATAAAATGGCATCCCACCAGGCACTTTCTAATCTGCTTTAATTAATTAATTAATTAATTTCTTATTCTGCTTTATTTCTCTTCATGGTGTGTGTATGTATCTATGTGTGTAGAACCTTATTTATTGATTACTGTCCATCTTTCCCCACTAGAAACAAGCTTTATGAGAGTAGAAACTTTATTCACTGCAGTTGTCTGACATGCCTAAAATAGTGCTCAGCACATGAATGAAGGAACAATCCCACAGGACAGGATTTTCAAATTTATCCACATTTTACAAATGAAGAGAAATCTATTCAGAAGGTTATATAACTTGACCACCGTTCAACAGCTAGTATGGAATAGAGACAGCACTTGAACTCGGGTCTACCTGGGTCCAAAGGCAGCGACACTATCCCTATTCAAAATCAGAGCTAAGGCTGCAGCAGCAGCATTCTCCAAGCACCTGCCACAGGGGGTCCTCTCTCTACCACTTCTAATCCTTGCCACAACCCAGGGAGTGCACACCAGCCTTGCAGGATGCTCAGAGGTTAAGGCCACACAACTAGTAACAGAACTGAACCCTCGACTTCAAGCAGAGGAAGCAAATATGTTCAGGAGAGCGGCAGGTGGGTGGCAGCAGGAACTAGTAAGGTAAGATAAAGGCTGACAGGTAATACTACCCTGCCCACCTCTGTACCCTAGGCCAAGTTGGTACAAACTCAGTTTTCCTAAGGATGGACTCAACAGAGCTGATTTCCAAGATTCAGATCTTAAAGCTAAGAAGTACCCAAAAGGAAATAATTCTTCAGCAGAGACCAGGCCTAGCAATCTAGATATATTCCAGGCCCGAGGGCTTCAAACTTGGAAATCGTCATCTTGAGACAATGTTCTGCCTTGGGTGCCTCTTCAAAGGGTCTCCATGGGGGAGGGAATCAATACAGCCCTTTACTTTTTTTTTTTAAGATTTATTTTATTTATTTTTCCCCCACCCCCTAGTTGTTTGCACGTGCTGTGACTGTTGTGTGCTGGTCTTCTCTTTTTTTAGGAAGCACCAGGAACCAAATCTGGGACCTCCCATGTGGGAGGGAGGCACTTAATTGCCTGAGCCACCTCCACTCCTTGCTTTGTTGTGTCTCTCGTTGTGTTTCCTTGCTGTGTCTCTTGGTTGCATCATCTCACTGCATCAGCCCGTTGCACCAGCCTGTCTTCTTGAGGCGGCACCGGGAACAGAACCTGGACCTCCCATGTGGTAGGCGAGAGCTCAGTCGCCTGAGCCACATCCACTTCCCAGCCCTTTACTTTAAAGGAGCAGGATAGGCAGGTTTGGGGATAATGGTTTATCCTCAGAATAAAACGGAGAGTCTAATGGGGCTCCCACTTTCTCCACGTATATTACTGATTTTCCCTTTTGGTTCTTGTACAACACTAAGCAATCCAACTTTTAGAACCATAGTCTAAGGAGTAAGAAAGAGACCTCTCAGCCAGTCTTAGGACTACTGAACCCTAACTGAAGAGAGGCCACACTGTCAGTTGCTGGACGGCCAAGGCCCTCACACTCTGGGCCAAGGCCATCAATCTACCCCCAACCTGCACAAGACTCCAAAAAGAGGCAGGCAACACTAACAGCATGCTTTTTTACCTCCCAAAATAACATCTGCTTTTGAATGGTGCTTTACATTAAGTGTTTTAACTCTCACCACCAGGCAATGAAAATTTTATTAATACGATTTTACAAACAAGGAAAAGGAAACTGAGACGGGGGCAGGTAATGATATGCCCAAAAATCAGACCTGACATTTGAACTCCAGTATTCTGACTTCTATTGCCACTGATGGGAAAAAGTAGCAGAGGAGACCTACCCTTCCTTGCTACCTTTAATAATGAAGACAGCAGGGTTCTAGCTCCCAAAGAAAATATCAAGGATCTGGGAGATGAAACACACAATTACTCTTCTCCCCCCACACACCAGATTTTTATCCAAACACTCAAAGGTGCTCTTATCAAAAAGGCTAGTTAGAATCATGGACACTCAGCAGAGGCAGCAAACACAAAGCCATCAGGGCCAAGGGGATGATGTAAATGACTAGTGAACAGAACAAAACACAACAGGTAATAACAATGGGTAGAGTGCGGACTGCAGAAGAAAAGAGAGCAACCAAGACCCAGGTAAAGGCATCCTGATAGTTTGAGGCTTTATGGACCCCAGAACATCATGTCCTTAGGGCTAATCCATTCCTGTGGGTGTAAACCTATTGTAGGAGGGACCTTTTTTTTTTTTTTTCAGTAGGGCATGACCCAAAGTGGGTCTTAATCCTCTTACTGGTGTCCCTTGTAAGCGGGATGAATAGAGAAAGAAAAAGCCACAGAAGCACAGAGAGAAAGCCAGAAGAAGCCAGAAGCTGAAAGCAAGAAACCTGGAAGAGATGGAAGACCAGCAAATGCTGTCATGTGCCTTCCCATGTAAGAGAGGAGCCTAGGCTCACCAGCAGCCAGTCTTCAGAGAGAAAAGCATCGCCTGGTGAAGCCTTGATTTGGACAATTTCATGGCCTCAGAACTGTAAGCTTTTAAGTTAATAAATCCCCATTGTAAAAGCCAACCCAATTCTGGTATATTGCATTCTGGCAGCCTAGCAGACTAAAACAAGCATTCAGATTCAATTTTTAGAAAACAGTGTGCACCAAAAAAAAAGTCTGCAGGCCAAATAGTCAGGGGCCGCCAGCCTGCAACTACAGATATAGGGATCCTAAAATTACAGAGCTGTTAAATCTTAAAATAATTCCCCTCTCTCCACTTGGTCAGATGTCAGAGATATTTCTCATTCATGATCAAGATTTCTACCAGTGTCTCACTTGCAGTCACTGTTAATATAACTGACAGCTGCATTATCCTTTTGGCTCTTGAGCACTGAGTTTTTCAGAGGTACACTATTAGCTCATTATCCAGGGTACTGAAGCAGATGGTCAATCCCAGGTGAAGCAAATACAATACTTCAAAGGAACTAGCAACTAAGCATCCTAAGGCACTGAACTAGCTAATTGTCTGGTGATAAGTAAATGTAAACAAACTGGAAGAAAAGCTCCCTCAGAAAAGGCCGGAGTGTGGGCTCAGGCCTCCCAAAAGCCTGGGCTAGGATCTACCCTGAGATTCCTCCCATGGACACTAGGGTTGCTAAATTTCCCCTCACCAGGTCACTGAGGACTGAATGGGATAAAGAATGTAAAGATGCACCACCCCCCACCCAGTGTACAGTAAGCACCCAACACAGTAGCCCAGAAACCCTTCCAATAAAAGGACTATAAGATTTGGGAGCTCGCAGGCTTACGGTCAATGTCCATTCACCAGTGAGACAGGCAACTAGGTAGCAGAGAAACAGAACTGACAGTTGGAGGGTTCCAAATGCTTTTAATAAGCCCATGAAAGCCAGAGCCCGAGGGGTGGGAATTTGGCTCTCAAGATCTACACAGAGTGGTGACTGTCCAGACCTTCCCTGACTCCATCATAACTGTGTTTTTTTATACAATCTCATCTGAGCATCCCAGCCCCTGAAGAATGCAATTTGAACTATACATATTTATTACTCCTTTTAGAAAGGAAAGGCTGTTATTTCCTCTGTTTTATAAGGGAAAGAGGTGTGGATGTTGGATGAGGATGGCTTAATGTGAGGGGCCAGAATGTCTCACTATCAGGAATAAGATACTTTATCTACATACAGACTGCTGGGATTTGTTGTTAATTTCTATGGTGGTTGGCTTTAACCTCAATCTTCCCATCAACATCCTGCTAGGGCTAGATGTTGAAGAGAAGGATGCTTGGCAGAGGCTAATGGAGTTAAAAACACTTGGGAAGAGAAATCTCTATGGTTACTACTTTTAAAAAATCATTTCATTCTGTACTTTGGCCACAGACTTAACTAGCTATATTCAACCTTCTCCTAGGAAACTAACAAGTCAGTAGCTGTCCTGACAGGAAAAAACTTCTGTTCACAGAAGCAAGAAAGAACACACTTTAACCTGTGGAGGCTATCTACCTGATAGGGCCAGAAACTGACACTAACTGTAGAGGGCCTGCAGCAGTACAAAGGTGGAAAGTGGAACCAAAGGGGTGGCCTCAAGATCTAAACAGTGACTTTTCTCTTGCAAGGTTTTACCAAAAGCTATAGAAAGACACACTAAATTTCTTCCTGTTGGAGAGGGAAAAGCAAGAAAGGCCGTAATTGCTGGAAACTGCAATCCCACTGCAACCAAGGCAGCTGGCTCCAACGCTCAGGGCAGGCTGGAAACAGGTCCCCAGGCAGCCTCAATGAAAAGAGCTGGGAAGTTACCAGTAAAAAAGCTCATTATCCTCCTTTCTTTGAAACCACAGAGAAAAGGAGATCTTTTCCAAAGTCCTGGGGACAGGCTGCTCAGCTCAGCACATTCACGGCTAAACTGGCCAGTTTCTTTATAGGGAGCTCCCTTCTAAGGACATCACAGTCCCTAGGATTCAGCCTTCCCCAAAGGACCCGAAATAGCTGAGGGGTGGCCCCTTTGGGCACATGGTACACCAAATTTGAGCTTTCTGGCACTACAAATCTTAACTGCCTTTTTACCATAACATAAGGATAGATATAAGGAAATCAGGGCCAGGTGGCCCCGAAATAATGAATCTTTTTTTGGTCCACAATCCACAGCCATTTGTACACATTACATAATGACAGTAGCTACAAGAGGACCTCTAAAGTGAGGTTGCCACGAGACTTCAGCAAGAATGACCTCTTCTTTAAAGAGAGAAGCAAATCCAAGTTCTTATCTCCTAAATTAAAACCTAATTGGAAAAGAAAAAACAAACAAACAAAAACCAAACCTATTTGGGAAGCAGATGTGGCTCAAGTGATTGGGCTCCCGTCTACCAGGGTTTGATTCCCGGGGCCTCCTGGTGATAAAGCAAACAGGCCTGCTCAGGAGGGCTGACGCAGCAAGATGACACAACAAAGAGAGACACAGAATAGAGACAATAAGAGATGCAGCAGACCAGGGAGCTGAGATGGTGCAAGAAATTGAGCGCCTCTTGAGAAGACAAGCAGACACAGAAGAATACACAGAGAGCAGACAGCGAGTGCAAAACAACAAGGGGGTGTGTGTGTGGGAGAAATAAATAAATCTTAAAAACAAAAAACAAACAAACAAAAAAAAAACACAACTAATTATCCACTCCTCTGCTAAAAAAGCCTTCAAAACTCTCCGCTGCTTTCAGGACGGAGTCCAAATTCCCCAGTACTAAGTACAAGGAGGCCCTTCTAGATCTGGCCTCATCTCTTTCCACTCAGGCCTGCCAACCCCCTACCCTCCAGCCAGAAGGAAATTCTTGTAGCTCTCCCAACACTGCCACACTCCTCTTAGGGACTCCTTGCCTATGCTCTACACTCTACCTGCCCCACCCAGACTTAGCACTGCTTAATTCCTTCAACTGGTTCTTCAAACCTTAATTCAGGCATCACCTCTTCTACATGACCTTCTCTGATCCCAGCCATGGTATCCCATTTATGTCCCTTCCACAGACACCTGACTCCTCCACTGGATTTTGCCTCACCTAGTAGGTAACTCAACATTTATAGATGCCTTCCTATACTTATACACCACCCCACTGATGGGGCAATGTTTAGCAGACTCGCTCAATGGGGTAAGAGTATATAAACATAAATTTGAATTCTTTGTTCTGAAAACCAACCATCCTTTTAAGTTACTTAAGATGCATATTCTTCCTATTAGCAAAATGACTTGTCCCAAAGAAAAAGAATAAAAAGAACCACTTTTGAGAGGCAGGGAAATAAGAGAGTTTGCCAATATTTTATAAAACCACCAGTCCAAGTCCTTTTGTGTATCATATGCCATATGCCTCCTCCTCCTCCTAGGACGGGTTAGCTCGATACCAACAAGATGGAGTAGGCCCTTTTTTTTTCTTTTTCCCTAAACAACTAGTGAGTATAAACTAGCTTCAAACCATCAAAATTGAGCTGTTGATCTGAATTTTTTTAATTTTTTGAAGCAAAAAGATGTCTCCCCATTACAAAATGGTCTATTTTTCCCTTAAGATGAAGGACACAATTGAGAGTTTGAATCAACATTAGCTCAATTTTGCATTTTTATTTCTCCCAAAGGCAATGTTGTTTTTTTAAGTTGGTACCAGGGATTGAACCGGGGACCTCATACATGGAAAGGAGGCGCTCAACCACTGAGCTACGCCTGCTTGCCAGTGTATTTCTAAAGAAGCATTTCTTTAGTAAAATCTAAATTACATTCTTTAAATTGCCCTTTGACTGGGGATGTGATCCCTTGGGGGGAAGCAGGTAAAGTAGGTAAGTGTTCCGGATCAACTAAAAGCAAAAAGCAACCTATTTACAGAATATCTGTAGGGGTTTTGCAAGGTCAATCATTCTCTGAAGGACATAATACTGAGTATTCTAAATATATAAAGAAAACTGACATTGGATGTATTCACAAATAAGAAAAAAATTCTGGCATGATGCCAAATTCTTTTTGGTGGCGTTGGAATGCAGGGCAGGCTATACCAAAAGTGACTATTTTCAAGGATAAGAACTGTCTCTGGATTATGTGAAATCTGAATGTTTACTTTAAGAACTAGTCAACCCCTATTAGCTAATCTTCTCCACCCAGGTTTTTTTTTTTGTTACCCCTCCCCCCATTTTTAAAAAAATATTCAACGTTCATTTCTATATAGATAGCTCTTGAGAGACAGAGTAACCTGAAGCTAAGACTCTTACATCTGAAAGACATGTATGGTCACCTGGCTTCCCTGTGCTGTTGACCTAGTGCTTCATTCCCTCCCTGGCTTCTCTCCTTCAAAAGAGCAAGACCCTTTGTAAAATTCGAAAAGGGAATTAAAATCAAGAGAGCCTTCAATTATAAGCCCAAAGCAAGCACATTAAAAATGCCCAACTCCCAAGTCTTCCACAGATGCTAGAAGAAGAACCTTGTCTTGGAGTCATCCGGGTTTGGGGCCAAATCCCAGCTTCCCACTTACTATTTGCATGGCCGTGAAGAAAAAAGATTACTCCCTAAACCTTAATTTCCTTCTCTATGAAAGGAGAATAATGTCTCAAAAAGTTGTTTAGAGAATTCAAATAAATACAAGATATATAAGCAAATCTGCATTTTGACAGAACTGCCCAAAATATACACCAGGCAAGGACTGGGTTCCATAGCTGTACCTGACACTTTTAAACGGTTTTATGAAAGTAAAGGATGGTAATAAGGATAGTGGACAAGTATTAGAAAGACCTAAGTTAAATCATGCATCTCTGGAGTTTATTAGCTATAAAATGGGGAACTGGTCTAGTTGTTCTCTAAGCAATTTACCCATTTGTTCTGAAAAACTAAAATAACCCCCAATTTCTGCTAAATCCTACTTTCATTTTTGGCCCTTTCAATTTCTTATACATAGTTTAACATGAGAAATTCATGTCCCTTAGAAAGAGGTAAGGAAAAACAAAGAAAGGCCAAGGTGCCCAAGACACTTATAATTTGAGTCACAATAAAACTGTAGGCCAAGCTTTTTTTGCAGGGGGTGGCATGAGGGTGTCTGGCTTATCCTCCCATATTAGTGGTAGGCAATAAACAACTCTGCCAGAAATTCCACATTCTCCTGTACAAAGTCACTGCTAAACACTGTCTAGTACAGTGGTTCTTAACAAGGGGTCCATGAGCTTGAATTTAAATTCAAAAAAACATTCTTCTTGTGGGGACGTGTTGGTGCAGGTTTGATATATTCATTAAATAATACACAGTATAGTGTGGACTTAGTAAGGGGTCCCTGGTTTTCACCTGACTAGCAAAGGGGTCCGTAGAAGAATAAAGGTTAAGAACCCCTGATCTAGCATATAGCAAACACTCAAAATTGTTTGTTGAATGAACAAAAATTGAGCTCACACCTGTTGCTTCCAATAAAATATTTAAATTGCTCGTTACTCAAGTCAAAATTCAAGAAACATAGCTGATACTGACAAACTGTACTAAATACCTTCCAAATGAACGAATTCTTCAAATTCTCAATTATGCTAAATGGAAAAATATAAACCGTGAGAGAAATGCTGAACCAGCGGAAAAAACTTCGAAGCCAAGTTTCAACATTCCCGTAGACATACACCCACTGCTGCGAGGGTCAATTTCTCGGCCTCTTCCGGCGCTGACAAGCAGCCTCAAAGGCACTGGAGGAAGAAAATCCCGGCTCCTGTTCTACCCTGGTACACCACTGGGCTCTCCACGCCCTTCTCCACACACCTAAACCTTTAGGGTGGATATCACTCAAGCCAGCATTGAAGAGATACGAACACGAGGCATCAAAGCGATTATCTCTCCATAAAAACCACAAACTTTGAAAAGACCAGACTAATCACGAACCTAATAGAATTAGGTTCTATCGCTCCTGCTTGGGATAAACTACTTTCCTACAATTTCTGGAAGCAAACAAAAACTCCGAAATCAAGTCGAATGGTTCATTTCCCCTCCCATCCCAGGAATGCGACAATTTTAAAGATCGCACCCCTCCCCCTTCGAGCATTCTCCAAGACCCTCCGCCGGGGCTCAGAGCGTTGGGTGGGTCCCCGGGGAGAGAGATTGCCCGCGTAGCTTTCGGTTGCCCAGACGGGGTGCCCGGGAGACCCCTGCCTGCAACAGGGTCTTAGTAAAACTGAAAGAGAAAAAACCCAGACACGTCCACCGTGTCTGAGAGCGCGCAACGGTGAGGGATTTCAGCCCAGAGTGAGTACCCCAAAAAGGACTCAATTTCCTCTCCCGCTGTTCTCGGGAACTCCTCAGGCCGCCCGGGTCCGCGCAAGCCACATTCCCTCCCCACATGGTGCGTCCCTCCTCATCGGAGCACATGAACTTTAAGATGGTGCCTCGGACGCGGGGGGAAGGGGGCCGACGGGAAAGAAAGGGTCAAAGAGGCCTGGGGCGAACGAACGGGAGCGGGAGCCAGGAAAAGAGACTCTGGGTGGCGGGTGGGGCGCCCAGGGTGACGCGCACATTGCAGGGGTGAAGGAAGGCACTCTGGGCAAAGGTGGAGGAAGAAATAGAACGCGGCCCCTTTAAGAGGCCTTCACAGCGCTCAGGGACCGGGGACCTCTCCTCCAGCCTCGGCCCGGAGTGTGGGGCCCTTCCGCGGGGAAAGACATCCCCAGACCCGCTCCCCGGAGGCTTCCCTCACGCCAGGTCCCGCCCGGCCCTGCCCCGGAGCGGCGGCTCCTCCTTACCCCGCTGTCTGCCGCCTCCTCCCAGCTCTCAGCGACCTCCTCATCTTCCATCTTACTCGCCGCTTTCCCTCTCCCCCACCCCCTCCCCGCGCCTGCGCCTTGAGGCGCGCCTCCGTCGCGGGCGCTGGCACGCAAGGCTTTACTCAATGGGCCCCCACCCACTGCCAAGCCCGGAAGAGGCTCCAGGCCTACGGATGCTCGAGCGTCGTGGCAGCCATCTTGTAAGAGGGCAAAGAAGCCATAAAATTGCCATCTTTCTTAAAGGCAACGCGTTATCTCTCATACAGAATGGGTGTCCAGGTGAAGTCATCATTTTGGGTACTGGTAGTGAGTGCTTCAGAACCATCTTTTCTAAGGGCAGATAATTACTGAGAACATTTTTAAAGAGTGAGTCATAGTTTGCATAAACTCCAGATTATGCTTTCTTCAAAATTCTGAAAACATTTTATCAAAGGATGAAAAATATCTGCTGATGATAGGGTGAAATTGATTATACTGTCCTGCTCATAAAGCAGTATTCCAAGCACCTATTAACATTGCTTTACATTCTCTACCCTGAAGTAAAAACGTTACTGTTGGCTGATAATAATGTACCTCACCTGGCACAACCAGTGGACCTCCCAGCCACCAAAGTTCTCCTGGGTCTCTAATAAGGAATAAATGTCTTATAAGCATTACCTTAAAAAACTATTACCTTAAAAATTTTTGTGGTGATGAATGCACAACACTGTGATTATACTAAAAGCAATTGATTGTACACTTTGGATAGATTGTATGGTATGTGAATATACCTCAATAAAACTGCTTTAAAAAATAAAAAAAAGATTTATGCTTCTTCCTAAATAGTGCTCCTGGCTTAATTTTCTCCACTATAGAAGTAGAGATTCTTGATTTTGAAATTCGATTTCGGACACTTGTGACTTGAACAAACTATGTGATCTTATGCAAGTTACTTAAGGTTTCTGTGCCTCAGTTTCCTCAAGTGTAAAAAAAGAGATAATATTAGTAGCTACCTCAAAGGTAGATTGTAAAGACTGAAGGAGTTACCATATTGAAAAGTTTAGAACAGTGCTTGACACATCCTAAGAGATCTAAGTGTTAGCTGTATCATTATGGGAATGTCTTGTCTGTCCGAGGAAGATTTATAATTCTCATCTCTTGAATCATCCATTCTCTCTCAAAACATTAAAACAGGGCAAAAAGGAAACACCATGTGTTTTTATTCCTACTGATATGTTCTTGTAAGTCTCTTAGTATTAAAAAAAATACCATTGATTGTACACTTTGGATGAATTGTATGCTTTATTAACATATACCAATAAAATTGATTTGTTTAAAAAAATGTCATTCACACAAACAGACATCTGCACACCAATGTTTATAGTGGCATTATTCACAATTGCCAAAAGATGGAAACAACCCAGGTGTCCATCAACAGAAGAATGGATGAACAATTTGTGGTATACACACATGACAGAATATTATTCAGCTGTAAGAAGGACTGAAGATGTAAAGCATATGACAACTTGGATGAACCTGGAGGACATTATGTTGAGTGAAGCAAGCCAGACACAAAAGAACAAATATTGTATGATTTTGTCATTATGAACTGAATAAAATGAGCAAACCCATGGAGTTAATAGATAGAATATAAGAAAATAGAATGAGATTAGAGAATGGAAAGATGAAGTTTAATCTGTGCAGAATTGGCAAGAAGGTTGTAAATGCTTCGAAATTAATAGAAATGGTGAAAACACATCATAATGTTTGTAATTAGCAGTGCTAATATATGGATATGATAATGGTTGAAAGGGAAAGTCTAAGGTTGTGTATATCACTAGAAGGAAAGCTAAAAAATGAAGCATGGGACTATAGCATAGTGAACCCTCTTCTGAAAGATGAATATGGTTAATAGGGCATGTATAAGAATGTTTTCCTCTGGAACAGAACAGATATACATTAATGTTACAAGATGTTAATATTAGGGTGATATCTGGGCAAAAATACAACTAAAGCAAACTGCACAGTAATATAAAGTAATATATTAATAACCTATCAATGATTATAAAAAGGATGCTATGTGAAAGAAACTAGACAAAAAGTACTATGTTTGTTTTTATTTTTTGTTTTATTTTCCTTTCCTCTTTTTTTGTGGAGTAATGAATATGTTCTAATATTGAAGTGAGGAATGCACAACTCTGATTATACCAAATGCCATTGATTGTACACTTTCGATGGAGATGTACATGAAATGTATGAGTACATTTCAATAAAATTGGTAACAAAAAAATGTTATTCAGTAGTGTTGCATTTGGCTGCTATAACCATGTTATCTGACTTGGAATGTGTTTTTTCTCAAGTTCTTAGCATGCCATTACTTTCTGCAGTAATTTCTGCCTCCTGCTGTGAAATTTTGCAATTTGTAGTCCTAATGATTATTATTATAAATTGCAATCATGTATTAAATGTTGCTAGTCTTTATTTAGAAGGTCAAGTGACATGCTCACTGATTCTGTGGTTTTCACGGCTTCCGATCTCTGAAATATTGCTCACCTCTGGATCTGTCCTTGGTCCACTGCTCTTACATAGGCGCTCATGGTGTAAGCCACTCACTGTATCCTGACGGCTCCTAAATTTGATTTCCAGCCCTGAACTGACCTGGTGCTTCTGATTCATTTAACTCTGCTTCTTATTGGCATGTCCACATGTATATTTCACTAGCAACTCAAATTATATAAGTCTAAAACTCAATTCATTCTGTTAACTACCTGACCAATCTCCAGGATAAAGGATTTTGTCTTATTCACTCTCTGGAACTATATTTATTTTGAATATTGTCCTGTGAACCCATTCCTTGAAGTGAATTATCCTGAGTCTTGGCAACAACAAGGTGGATGAGACTGTCAGCCTATCAGACATCACTTAAGTCTCATTCTTGAGATGTCATTAGTTTTTCACAACTGACTCAAAATTTAGTTTAGACTTTGTAGTTATTCTGTCACCAGCAGAGGGAGACAGCTTTCTTACAATCTTATACTGTATTGGGAATTAGTTGGGCATTCCTGGGATTGAATTTCCAAGGAGACCAATAAGGCAGAGATACTGGAGATCATTTGAGGACTCTGTAAAGGAAATAACTTTTGGCCCAACAAATGGGCAACTAGGAGACCAGACCTAGTTAATCATATAGGTTCCTTGTGGTCTCTTCCTCTCTCTTGGTCTGCTTCTTCATCTGTAAAATGAAAAGATAAGGTCTAAAATTGAGAAAGTGATGGCATTTTCTTTCTCCAAGGGGGGAGCCCCAAAAATTGAAGGAGTGGATGCTCAGGTATTGGCAGAGACTCTAAAGTATGGGTTTCTCTTTCCTGTAAAATACATTTGAGACACCATTCATATATTCAGGGGCTTATATGTTAGGGACATGAGCTCAAAACTTCAGGCACCTTTGATATATCACCTAAAAGATTCTGAGATTTGATGGGAATAAAAACCCATGATGAGAAAACTTTCTGCATGTTGCACAAACTGAGGCTATATAGACAGACAGTTGTGTTAAGAAACAAATGACAAACGACAACCCATCAATATTTAAAATGCACATGCCGGGAAGCGGGTGTGGCTCAGTGGATAGAGCCCCCGTTTACCATATGGGAGGCCCGGGTTCGCGCCCCGAGGCCTCCTTGTGAGGGCACGCCGGCCTGAGCGGTGCGGTGGGCTGATGCAGCAACCTCACGGCAGGAAGCTATGAGAGGCCCCGGGTTCGCTTCCCGGCGCCTCCTTGTGAGGGCAGGCCGGCTCGCGCGGTGCCCTGGGCTGATGCGGCAGGACCTCGGAGCAAGGGGGAGATAGGCAGACACAGAGAAGACACGCAGTGAATGGACGCAGCAAGCACAAGCAGC
>JAQZBX010059119.1:0-10045 GCA_029593785.1 Cabassous unicinctus | reverse complement strand
AGGAACGCCCAGGCAGAGTTGGTCTTGAGCTAGTCAAAGCCCGAATGCCACCTCCTGAGGAGGAGGGGGTGAGAGAAAAATGGAGGGCAACATTTCTGAGGTCCCCTTCCAGATGGAGGCAGTGAAGGAGGCCTTCTGAGTCATTATAATTTATACAGTGAGAGTATACAGGCAACACATTCTCTCTTCACACAAACACACACAAACGTGTAAGAAACACAAACGTATAGCAAACACATGCACACATACACAGCACAACCACACAACTGCACCCAAAACACACCCACACACACAGTCTCTGGCTGTAAACCCATCGTTGAGGCCGTGTTCTGGAACTATGCCACGGTCTTATCATAAGGAACTTTAGAACTGCAGGAACTGAATCCCCTTGGGTGAAGTCCAATGAGTCCTTCTTGTTCCAAATTCCAGTGAATGCTGATAGAGTGAGTTTCCAGGGGATGGGCAGAACCACAAAGCCACACGGTCTCTCAGTCGTTCAGTGCCTGAGGGAGCAGCAGGAACCACCCAAAGCCCCTCTGATCACAGTTGCCTCTATTAATTCTTTCTGGCATGGAGACATGGTCAAATCTCAATCCCAGAAGATTCAATAAATTCCATCTAGTGTGGAACTGGAGCGTGGTTATTAAAGTTTAGATCGTATTAACAATCTGCCCCTCTTTATCACTACTTAAAGCATCCCTCTGGTTGGAATCTCATTGTTTTAGATGTAACACAATTCCCCTCTGATTCTCTCAGACACACTAGAGTTGCTTTATAAATAAAGGGAGACAGTGAGGCTGCTTGGATTATACTTGCAGGGGTGGAATCTCTACTGGGAGGCAAGAGGGGCATTTAGGGTGTTTGTGAAGAGAAAAAGAAAAACAGCAATTCAGTGGAATTGGCCCGAAGGTCTTAGGAGGACACGCACTCTCTACCCATCTTACCTTTCATCTGGTGGGGTCTGGGAGTTGGGGGAACTCGGTGCTTGGGCTGGGCCTTGTTCTACCAAGGAGCTAACTCCTGAGTCTGCCTAAAGCTTGGAGGCCATTGGGTTTGTCAGTCTCTCCAGTGTCAGGCCAAGTCTCTATTCAGTCTTTCAGAACTACAGACATGAGAACGGAGAAGAAGGTGGAGGTGGCTTCAGAGGAAAAAGAAGATGTCTGCAGACCAGCCTCACCAACATGTCCCTGCTGAGCCTGTTGGGATGCAGTTTGTGATGCTCAGAGCCAAGTTTCCCTAGAGCCTCAGGCTCTCGGCAAGCAATGCAAAAATGCCTCCTGGGAACGGACCCAACTTGCAGGTTCCACCTAAAATTGTCCAAAGAAGTAGCCCTACTTGCAGAGGAGTGTAAATTGTGTACCCCTGGGTCCTTCTCATGCAGGGAATTTATTTAAAGTCTTGGGTCTGCCTACTTTATGTAAATTTTGCATTATACTTCATATTTGTGTTTAATGTAAAAATAATGCTTTCATTTATTTACAAGTTAAGGTATTTAACTTTCTCCATGAGTATTCAGATTAATTAGACTCTCTAGGAAGTTGCCTGCTATTTATTCTTATTCCCTGTATATAGAATTTGATTCATTAAGGGTGGGACCACCCTATCAATTACTACCTTATCTAGAATAATACAACTTTCATTGCCATTTATTGATAGTGGAACAGTGGGTTGGACACTGTGCTAAATGCTTGACATGTTATTCCTTTTCCCACTTTTTCTGTTGAGATATAAGTCACACATCAGACAATTCTCCCATTTAAAGTGGACAATTCAGTGGTTTTTAGTATATTCAGTGGTATCTAGTATATTTAGTATATTTTTTAGTATATTCACAAGGTTGTGCCACCATCACCACTATCATTCCAGGATATTCTCATCACCCCAAAAAGAAACTTATAACAGTCACTCCCCAGCTCCTGCCTCAGCCCCTGACAACCACTGGTCTACTTTCTGTGTCTATGCACACAGGTATACTTTCAGATAATCCTGAACAACCACTTGGTGAAGGATGAGAAAACTAGGCTCCAAGGGCAGGGCCTGTGCTGGATATAAAGATTTCTGGCTCAGAATAAGGATGGGACAAAGTGCCCAGAGGCTGGAGAACAAGGGGGTGCTCAGGGGCAAGTGGGGAACACCAA
Organism: Cabassous unicinctus; assembly: GCA_029593785.1. NCBI lineage: Eukaryota > Metazoa > Chordata > Mammalia > Cingulata > Chlamyphoridae > Cabassous > Cabassous unicinctus. Next base: position 7,907 of record JAQZBX010059119.1, on the reverse strand, counting down.
GAATCAACCTCACCTACTTCGGGTCTCTAGGTCCCATCTGTCCTGTTCAGAACCACCCCAGGCACTCTCACCACTTAGGGCATGCTCTGGCAACCGCTGGTCTTTTATTTGGAGAAAAATCAAACCCACATGGTCCTTTTAATAATCAGTCAATGTGTCCAGGACAGCAAAAGCAGAGGAGAGTGGGGATGAGGGAGGAAATCTCCTCGCAGCTTTCGATGCCTCGCAACTGCAGCCATGCAGCCTAATCAATGAAGGAAACAATTGTGCAGGCGTTGACTCGCCAGTGAACTGTGCCTTCTGCCAGGACAAAGATGGACGTTCTCAGTGGCACAGTAAGTTAGTGTCCTGTTGAGTGTGATGGCATGGGTGCCTCTGCTGCTGACCCCTCGTGCTGTGGCGTGGCTCTGCCCAGCACGCACCCTCGGCTCCCCCCGAGGCCTCTTCTCCTGCACTCCTGCCCAGGGGAGCAGGGAAAGATGATACCTTCCAGCTGTGACCTTTCTGCTAGGAAATCTCTGTTGTTCAGTTCCCGGTATGCTTAATGTGATATTTGCCGGGAGGATGACCTTCATTAAACGGTAAGGTCAAGTGCACCTCTGGGGGAGGGAGTGGAGAGACACCATCTGAGTGACTAGGAGCTGTGATTCCCTTTCCCTGACCATCTCCTCGTCACTTGGAAGGTCACGTTTAAGCTCATGCTGCTGTTCAATGTGCCCCAGAGACCTTTTCAGTCTTTTTGGGTTCGAGCAACCTGGAGGGTCTCTGGGGCAATGACCATAGCTTTCCAACATTGAAGGGAGGTAAGTCGCCTGCTAGCTCACCAGCAAGCTCCTCACATTCTCAGTAAATAATAGCAAAGGGCAAAGAGCGGTAAGGCCTGGTTACTTCAGAGCTCACTTTGCTGAGCCCTTGGAAGGAGCTGAGGTACTTAATCTAATCCAGCTGGTAAAAGGCATGGCTTTCAGCAGTCCTGTCCAGAAGCTTCCCACCTATTATTTAAAAAAAAAAAAAAAAGCCAAGGTTCCAAAGATTTCTGAGGTCTCTGGGAAAGAGCAAGAGATAGTTAGAAAGATCCACAAAGGGTAACTGCCAATGATATAGTTTGCATGAACCTATAAAAACCAGGCCATCAGGCATTCTCAAGTAAGACAGGATGCTTCTCAACTCTGGAGTGGGACACAGAAGACCATTTACACAACTTCTCAGAGCCTTGATTTCCTCCCCTTAATTCACAGTTGGTTCAATACCACTTTTGTAAGAGGTTTTATCTGTTTTCATAGATGCCCAAAATGCTGCAGCACTGCCCAAGAGAACTTTCTGCAATGATAGAAATGTTTGCTGTGTTGTCCAATATGGCAGTCGCTGGCCACGTGTGGCTATTGAGCCCTTGAAAGGTAGCTGGTACCATTTAGGAACAGAATTTTTTATTTTAGTTAATTTTAATTTAAATAGCCACACGTGACTTGTGGCTCCCATACCAGACAGCAAGCGCAGCACTAGACTGTAGCTTCCTAAAGGCTGAGGCAGAATTTTTTTGCCTCCTCCCTATCTCCTCACAGCCTTGAGTCAGGCCCTCACAAATGTGCCTGACTCAACACAGTGATCCCACTTCACAGAGAATCAAAACTTGACCTGTTCAGTGAAGGTGCAATAACTGACCCCTCACAGCTGTGTGGTATAATGAATAAAAGCAGAATTAGCCTGGGTGACAAGAGCAAGTACTGCTTGCTCCATTCACTGCAGCAACAGATTGCTTTGTTATCAAGGTCACATGCATGGGTTTGCATGTGTGCATGTCAGTTGTTTGTGTGGCCCTGGACGGGTGAAGAGGAGCTGCCCACTGATTGTCTCCCTGCTCCTGGCCCTGCCTTCCAAGCAGAAAGCAGCTGGCCTCTGTCCTTGTCCCTGCTCATCTGGGGCACTTGTTGAAATGGTATGGACTTGATAAGAGGGGGAAAAAAACAGCTCCAGGAGGGGAGTGGACTGAAGGCATTCTCATTTGACAGCTGAGAGAACCGCCCCTCCAGCATTGATTTCAGACAATGACACTGCTGATACTCTCACCCCCCACCCCGTAACAATAGCCCCCAGTGGATGAGGCCCTTTCTTCTCAGTGCGCTGAGCATTTCCATGGGTACACTTCGCTTCTGTCTCCTGGCTGGAAAGTCTGAAGCAGATGACTTCTTGAAACGCTAAGGTAGATCTGATGCGTTCCCCCATTATCATCAACACGGTCAAAGCTCTGCCGTCTTTATATTGTCTCCAGAGGGTTTGGATTTGTGGGTTGTCTCTCTGCTGGGATAGGGGGTAGCTCCTTTTTAAAAGCTCCCAGCTTCTGAACTGAGCTATTAGCTCAGTTGCTGATGAAATCGCTTCCTCCTCTCAGGGTATTTCTTACGGTCTGTGCACCACCTAGAGGCCGCTGTCTTAAACTCACTCAGTTCCAGGGATCAACCTGTCTTCCTCTCTCTCATTTTCCCCAAGTTTAACAAAAGGCCTCAGAAACCCCTTTTGGCTGAGGAGACTTCATTTTGCTTCCACCCCCTCGATGGCAGCCTCCTGCGACCCCAAACAGTCCTCTTACAGAGTCTGTCAAAGGCCAAGAGGTCAGGCCGCTCCCCCACCCTGCTTAAGGAAGGTGAGATGAGCCTCCTGCTCTGTCCCAAATCTACATGAACTCCCTCGGTGCCATTTTTGCACTTCTGGCTGGGTTTTGACGTGTGGGCTCAACTGCCCGGGCTGAGGATTCAGTCCATCTTCTCCTCCCGCCCGTAACCACACGTGGCGTATACCGCAGATTAGGGGCTGTCTCCAGAGAAAGACACCATTTTAGGGGAATCCAATACCACATATTTTTAGCCATGGCTATTTACCTGGGTTATGTAGACCTGGCTCTCTTTTCTGTTTTCTCCGTTGTAAAATTAGGAAAAAAGTCAGCAAAATGGACGTACACCTTGCCTTTGAACCCCTGCCAAGTCCGGTTGTGCTCTCCGGCTGGGTGTGCCTCTCAAAACCGCTGCGGTTTTGTGGGAAGGAGGAGCCATGGCTCAAGTCTCTCAAAACAAACAAGGAAGAGTCCATCGTGACTCCATTGTTTGGGGGCCTTGCCTGTGTTTTCTGGCTCAGCTTTAAAGGGATCCAGAGATGGCCGTGGCTGCAGAAGCTGCTGGTGATTAGAGGATCTGAACCAGGACATGTGGGGCCAGACGTGTCTCTGGACGTGTTGGCATGGTGGATTCTGGGTTTGTGTGTCTGGCTATAACCAGAGGGTTCAAGGAGGGTGATGTCTACATTTCTTTCTTCCTTCATTGTGTGGAGAACTGATCGTGCACTTCACTGTCACTTTCTTATTGCACTAACATAATGGACCCTCTTGTAGAGCTGGCTATTTCTATGTGTATAGGTTTCAGTTATTTTTTTATTATGAAGCTGTAGTTCTGAAAATGCCACTTCCTAGGGAGAAGGAGATTGGAGCACCAGAGTGAGTCATCACAACAGTAACAACTAACGTTATCTAGCATTTCATGGTTTATAAAGCACTTTTCACAGACATGGTCTCATTTCTCATTCCAGAGAACAGGCGGAAGTGGGGGAGTTTATAATCAGCCCCAGGAAGGGATGCAGCATTGATTAGTTGCAAGAAAAAGGTGATCATCTCAGCTCTGCAGATGAGCCTCAAACCCAAGATGTCGACTTGGCAGAAAATAGGAACTCAGTAGGGGGTCTCCCCCAGGAGCAAGAAAACCACACATCAGAAAAAAATTATACTTGACTGGGAAGTATAGGGAATTCGAGATGTGCAGAACACAGGCTCCTGGACCTGGCCTCCAGACTAAGATTTCTTAGTCAATAAGTGGGAAACATTAGGGTAAGAATATTAACATTTATTTACAGGAGTTCTCAGAGCTGTTAGTAGGCTAAGGTACGTTGTGCCTTCCCCAAAGGGATGGTGGTTACAGTGTTTCCCAGACTTATGAGATAATGGCATTGCATTTGAGACTAATGTTCCATAGGACACACTTAGGGAAATGTGACTCGGGCAGGTTGATCCCTAATAAAGGGACACTGAGAGAGGTGGGCCCGAGGAGAGACCAGGCTACCAAAAGGTGGAACCAAAGAGCTTTCCAGGGAGGGGAAGGAGGCTAGAGATCTAAGCAGGACGGTCTGAAGCCCAGAGAAGTAGGGCAGAGGGAAGGGGCTTACTCCTAGAGTGGCTATGGGACAAGTCCAGGGACAGAACATCCAGGGAGAGAAAATCCAGGGGCAGGACTTCCCCTGGCATTCCAACCCATTTGAGTGTGGTCATTTCAGGGTCTGCCCTTCCATCTCGACCAGGCTGGCAACAGGATCAGGGAAAACCCACTTCACCCCAGGTTCTTGGGGGAATCCCTTGACCTGGTCAAACCATTTGACACAGGAATTTAAAGATACCTCAAATCATTTAGTCCTATGGGAATCATTCTTAAAAGAAGCCGTCAGCCCAGGCTTGCAAATTCTTCAAGCATACTTTTTAAATGACATATTTATTTTAATAGGTTTAATTTTTATCCTGTGTAAACATAAAGGTTGTCAATTTTACAAGCCCCCAAATCAGAGTCCTAGTAATAGCTGCCATTTGGAATGCTTCCTGTGTGCCACGCACTGTACCCAGACTTCCACATGTCTGGTTTCATTGACTCTCCTTTGAGAGAGGTATAATTGTCCATTTTACAGATGAGGAAAGTTAAATGTTAAATGTTAGGGATCTTGCAGTTGATCATACAGCTAGTGGGTGATAGATCCCAGATGTCTCCAGAAGCCCCAGGCTTGACCTTTCAGCTTTACTCCCTTGTCAAATGTGGAGAAGATTGCTAATTTCCCCAACTCCCTGTTCATTCTCCCTCAGAAGAATGTTTTTATTCCAAGAAACCAAGATGATATTTCCCGGCCTCTTTTTCAACTTGGCATGTTGAACGAGATGTAAGCAGAAGTTTTCCAATAAAGCTTCTAGGAAGGCCATTTAAAGAGCCTGACCTCTCACAAGGCACACGCATTTGGCCTGTTCATGCTTTTCCTGCTTAAAACTTGGAGGTGATGGCTGGAATTTCAGCAGTCATCTTGGACCATGAGGTGATCTTGAGGATGGGCATTATTTTCTAAGTGTGACAGAGCAGGAAGGGAGAAGACTCGGTTCCTAATGATCATGGAATCAACATACCTGTGACTGACTGCATACCACCAGACTTCTTTCACATGGGAGATCAGTTAGCCTCTATCATCTCTAAACTACTGATATTTGACATTTCTGTTCTTTGCACATGAAACTATTCCTAACAGATACAGCTTCCTGGCCTTAATTTTTAACAGCCTGCCACGTCAATGAATAATTTCCTCCATAAAGGCCTGTTTCCTTCCCACGCCCCATTCCCCAAGGATGCATGTTCCCTGCCTGTCTGACTCAAATCTTAAAGTCCCAGTGACCTTTTCCACACCCACCTAGCCTCTCCCTTTCTGGATATAGCAATTAATAACATAACCACAGATCTGAGGTCTGCATCTTTTCAGACCATTTAAAATAGTATTATAAATGTTTTATACCCTGAATGTTTGGGGAGCAGCATAGTTTAGTGTAAAAAACACTGACCTGGTAAGAAAATAAGATAGTTTGTGCTGCTCCTGACTGCCCTTTGCAAGCGTCAAGGTTGCAGCGGGAGAACTGGTAGGTGATCTCTTCCTACACGTAAGCCTGAGACCCCCTGACTCAGTCAGTAATGACTTTTCCATTTCATGGGAAGTAGGTGGGATTTTAATGGGCTGTGACTATTGACTATTTTCTTTAAGCAATGAACACCAAGATCTATGTGCCCCTAGCAGGTGATAGGATGCACAATCACAAAAGGAAGGTTAACGTTTGCAAATCCCGACTTAAACCAGTTCCTCTGGAAATCATGCTGCTTTGCTTTTTTTCCCCTATAAGAAGAGAAGACACCTGCCATTCAATTTTCTAGATGAAGGAAGAGAGTCATGATAGGATAGCACCACAATGCCACATTTTTGCCCTGAAAAAAGTAATAAAGTGGATCATTTCTTGACTACAATAAATGTTAGGACGCTCTGAGAGAAGGAAGACGGGGCCAGTGTTTCGACAGGGCAGTGAAGGACTTCTCGGGTGGCCAGTTCTCTCTCCTGATACAGGCATTTCATTCATTATGAGAGTTTTCACCTTATAAAAATTCATGAAGCTATGTATTTGTTTTATGCTGTTTTCTCTACTTGTGTCATATTTAACAAAAAGGTTAAGAGGTGGGGGTGGGGGTAGGGAGGTTACATCTTCCCATTGGAACCATCTCCTAGTCTTGTTCATTGGTAGGTAGCAGAGGGATTCTTTTATTTTTTTTTTTTCTCCCCTACCATCACCATTGCCACAGAAGCGATGCCAACTCCAGAAAACTGAAAAATTCCATTTCTGCAGAGGGAGATGTGGCAGTAATAATTGCTCACATTTCCTGAGCCCTTACTCTAGCTAGGCACAGTTGTAAGAATATCATATATATTTTCTCTTTTAATCCTTAGAGCATCTGCATAAGGCAGGTACTTTCATTACCCCTGTTTTACAGGTAAGGAAATTAGGGCAGAGAGAGGTCAAGTAACTCAGAGGAAGTGCTCAGGTCAGAATGCAAACGTAGGCAGTCTGGGAGCAAAAAGTAAAACCACTGTGGCTGCTCTCTGTCTCTGGATGTTTTACATTTCCATTTCACTGAAAAGAAAACATGGCCTTACCAAAGAAGAAAGGCATGCCTAAGTTTGGCAAGCCCTTGAACTTGTGTTCTCATCTGCCAACAAGCTGACACGAGTTCCTCCTCCCTTCTAAAAGCAACGTGCTAGAATGACCAGCTCTTCCTGTTTGCCTGGGACTGAGGGGCTCCCTGGGACATGGGGCCTTCACTGCCCAAACTGTAAAGGTCCAGGCAGACCAGGTCAGTGGTCACCTAGATGGGCGTCTTTCTGCATTTTCAGATGCAGGGGCGTTCTCTCTCGGCGCACACCTCCGGGTCACAATAATGCATCTGTGTGCCGCAAACTCCAATCAGAGAGCACACCAAGAAGCGATGAGGCCTGACCGCTCAGAACCCTGCCAGGCTAGGCTGCTGGGACGGATTCGACTTACTAATGGGAAAGGCTGAATTAATTCTGACACCTAGGGGGAAAAATCATTGGTAACATAGCAATGGTTTGCATGAGAGTGAAATTTAAATTTCTTTCTGTTGGACTATAAATCTCCCTTGGACTTTCCGTCATTCCAGACCGTATTTAATGCTGTCAGTCACTCTGAGAAAGCTCCGTGGTCTTAGCAGGCAAGGATTTGTCTACTTCCAAACCGTACACGCTGCTATAATCCCTTGCTGTGGAACGGGGCTCAAAGCATCCACAAATGTCAGCTACGCCTCTCGCAGCTGACTCTGGGTTGTTACTAGTGTTCGGCTCATTGTCAGAGGGGATATGATTCAGCAGAGGCCACACGACTTGCCACCAACATCCTTTTCCTCTGGTTATGTAATGAAGAGCGAGGCAGACAGGGAATTGTAGAGTCACGGAGGTGGAAGGGATGTCAGAGGAGATGTGTAGCCAGGGCCCTCTGGGCAGGGGTGCTGCAGTGGGTGGTGGGAGCAAAGGGAAGGAGCGAGGACATTAAAAATGACCACTGCCTGGCTACCTTTCATCATAATCCTTACTGGGTTTCCCTCAGTCAGTAAGCACCTGCTGAGTGCTAATTCTAGGCACTGGGGCTCAGCAGTGAGTAGCTCACAGTCCCTGTCCTCGTGGAGTTACATGCTGGAGGAGCCTATATTCTAATGTCTGCGGCTCACTCTTGTTGGCCCTGATATCTGTTCATTATGGCCTACTTTTTTTTTTTTTTTTTTTTT
>JAQZBX010059118.1:0-17593 GCA_029593785.1 Cabassous unicinctus | reverse complement strand
AAAAAAAAAAAAAAGATAAGTTAAAAAAGGATTAGAAAAAAATAATCAAAACAATCACTATTGTGGGTAGTATAAAAATCTCCCAAAATGCTACAGATAATTTAAGAAATCAAAGACATCTTAGCAAGATAGTCACATATAACGTTAATTCCAAAAATCAATTGCAATTCCATATACTAGCAACAAAGAGTTAGAAAATATCATCATCATAAAGGTAACACAAAAGAACTAAACATAAATAAGGAATCTAGTAATAAGCTTAATAAAATGTATATGATATTGAGAGAGAAAATTAATTTGGAAACAAACATAAAATAATGCCTAAACAAAGGATTAACATATCCCACTCCTTGAAAGAACACAGCACACAAAAATAAATGGAGGGGAGCAAATGTGGCTCAAGTGGTTGAGCTCTCGTCTCCCACATGGGAGGTTCCAGGTTCGGTTCCCAGTGCCTCCTGAAAATACAAAAATGAACAACAAGCAAAACAAACAAAAAAACCAACTCAGGGAAGCCAATGTGGCTCAGTGGTTGAGTGCTGGCTACCCACATATGAGGTCCAGGGTTCAATCTTTGGGCCCCAGTACCTCAAAACTAAATAAATACATGAATAAATAAATAATGGAGTAATATACCCTGTTCATTAATACAAAGATCTAATAATGCAAAGATGTCAATTCACTCCAAGGTTACCTAAAGATCCAATGCATTAAAATAAAAATCTTAACAGCATTTTTTAGGGCTACATTACAAATGATATTGAAATTTAAGTTGAAGGAAAAAGACCCAAGAACAAACTACACACTATTGTATAAGATTATAATCATAGACTTGCTTTGCCAGATATTAAATCCATACCTTATTAAATTACAGTAGTTTCTACAGTATGAGTGAAACAAACACTAAGCAATGAAAAAGAACAGAGAGTCCACAAATAGGTCTATGTCTTATATGGAAACTTGTTTGACAAAGTTGAGATTTCAGATCACTGTGAAAGTTTTGGACTATTCAACAAATTGTCTTTATACAATTGTTTATCTACATGGTAGTAGGGGGGAATCAAGTTGAATTCTGACTTCCTCACATTTTAAAAATCCCAACCATAGATGGATTAAAAATGTACATGAAAAGGCAAATCTTTATAGTTTTAGAATATGCAATAGAAGAATATATTCACGTCCTTACTATTGTTACAGAGTACTTAAGAATATGAAAAGGGCTAACAATTAAAGAGACTGATCGACTGCATTAAAATTAAGAATGTTGTTTATCCAAGGAGGGAAAAGAAAAGCCACAAAATGGAAAAAGATCTTGCAGTGGATATAGTTAACAAAAGATTAACAACCAGATTATATAAAGGATTCCTGCAAATGAAATAAAATGAGACAAACAACTTAATATAAAAAGAGGCAAAATTCATTAAAATCAGTTCACAGAGGAGGAAATACTAATGGTCAATAATTTGAGAAGATGATAGAACTCATTAATAATCAGGGAAAAGAAATCAACATCACATTTAAATCCATTATCTGGATCTACAAATGGAGTGAAGAACACTGAAATGATAACTACAAGAGTAAATATAAAAGTTTTTTCTTATTTTTTGCATTTCTTTAGAGATAATTGACCACTTAAAGAGAAATTTTAACAAATAATAGAATAAATATATTATAAGAAAATATGTTAAACACTAGCTTAAAAGGAGTGAGAAGAAATGGAAATGTACTATTATAATGTCCTTATACTATATGTGAAATGGTTAATATCACTTGAATGGAGATGGGGATAAGTTAAAGAACTATATCATAAACGCTTAACCACTACAATAACATAACCAGGAGTATTCAATAAATTACCAAAGAGTTAATATAGAATCAAAACATAGATATGTATTTAAGCCAAAAGAAAGCAGAAAAGAAACAACAGTTGAGAAAATGGAAAACAAATAGCAAGATCATAGAACTAGAGCTAACCTTAATATATTTAAAGGTAAATAGTTTAAATATCTCATTTACAAGACACATATTGGCCTCATTGGATAAAAAAGTAAGACCCGACTTCATGCTGTGTAATAGAAACACATTTAAACATAAATACATAAATAGGTTGAAATTAAAAGGAGAGACAAAGATATAAAATGCTAACACTAACCATAAGAAAGCTGGAGTGACAATAGTAATATCATACTACGTAGATTTCTGAGAAAAGAATATTAAGGATATCATATCATAATGGAAAAGGAGTCAAATAGACATGAAGCCATTATAGTTTTAATCCTATATTCACTGAATAAAAAGCCTCAAAACACATGAAGCAAAAACTGACATAAGTGCAATGAGAAAAAGACAAACCAACAACGAGAGAGATTTCAGTATACTTCCCTCATTAATTGACAGAAAAGAAGTAGAAAGAAAGTTAGCAAAGATGCCATAGACGCTGAATAACATTGTTATTCAAATGACTGTTTATGGGGGTGTAAAATGGTACAAGCAAATTGGAAAAGATTTTAGCAGTCAAACATATACCATTTACATTATCCATCTCTTACACTCCTAGGTATTTACCCAAGAGGAAAAAAAAAAACAATATGTCCATACAAATACTAGTATATCATGTTCATGACAACTGTATTTGTAATAGCAAGGAACTGTAAACAACCCAAATATACACCAACATATGAATGGATTTGTGATCTATACATATATTGGACTATTACTCAGTAACATAAAGCAATAGAGTATTGATAAATGCAAAAACATGGATGAATTTCAAAATAATATGCTAAGTAAAAGAAACCAGACCAAAAAAGTACATACATTTTAATTCCATTCATATAAATCTCTAGAAAATGCAAAATAATCTCTAATGACAGAAAGCATATCAGTGGTTGTCTGGACAGGCGTTGGCAAATAGGAGCATGAGGCAGAGATTAAATAAGTTCATGATTAAACATTTGGGGTGATGGATAAGTTTACTATCTTGATCATGGTGATGGTTTTATGGATTTATATACACATACACACACAAAAGTCAAAACGTAATGCATTGTACACTTTAAATATGTACACCTTATTCTATGTCAATTATACTTCAATAAAGCTTTTTAAAATATTATGCAACCTAATTCCTGAAATATATGACATATGACACCATGATCAAGTTACTTTTACTAAAAGAATCCAAATGTGATTTATTCTCAAAAATCAATCAATATAATCACAACATTGGGGGGGGTGGGAAATCATTAGACATCCTCAAGAGAGGCAGAAAATGCATTTGGTAGAATTCAAAATAAATTTATAAAATCATAATTATATATACAGTATACATAATTTATAATAAATAGCAATAGTTTTAAAACCTCTTGGTAAATTAGGGCTGATTTGGGGTGATTTGTTTTCCCTAAATAGATATGTTGAAATTCTAACACCCTCACCCAGTACCTGTAAGTGTGATCTTCTTTGGAAAAAGGTCTTTCATCTTTCATCTTAATCAACTCAAGACAAGGTCATGCTGAGTTAAGGTGGGCCTTAATCCAATAGGACTGGTGTCCTTATAAGAAAAGACACAGGCATACAGACACAGAGACGAAAATGCCATGGAAGCAAGGAGGCAGAGATTAGAGTTATGCTGCCACAGGCCAAGGAATGCCTGGAGCCACCAGAAGCTAGGAAGAGGCAAGGGAAGATTCTTCCATAGAACTTTCACAGAGAGCATCGCCCTGTTGATACATTGATTTTGGACTTCTAGCCTGCAGAACTGTGAGAGAATAAATTTTTGTTGTTTTAATCCACCCTGTTTGTGGTAGTTTGTTACAACAGCCCTGGGAAACTAATACAGGAATTTGAATGATAGTGTTTGTTCAAAAGCCTATATAGCAAACATTACATTGAGATATTGAAACTTTTACCTTTCAAACAGTAAAGAAGACAAGGATGGTTGCTATCACCTCTTCATATTCAGTAGAATATTAGGGATTTTAGCCATGACAATAAGGAAATAAAAATTTAATTAATAAACATATTTGGATGAAAAAGGAAGAAATAAAACTCTTCTTAATTAAAAGTAATATACTTTGTATATATAAAATTTATGCAAAGATAAATAAGATTTCATAAATGAATTTGGAAATTTGGCAGATTTGCTAAACATTATGTCAATATATGACTCCCAATTATTTTTCCTTATACTGTACTCTACTCTACTCTACTATACTATACTATACTATACTATACTATACTGAGGTTTTCCGTGGAAAAAGAAATTCTGCCTCAAGATTGCCTGATGTTCCAGCCTGCCAGCATGCCCTATACATTTCACACTTTCCAGCACCTACAGTCACCTAAGCCAAATCCTTAAAATAAATATATATATATGTATATGTAGTAGTAATAGTAATATGTAGTATATATTATTTAATTCATTTTAAATATCCATTAATAATTATTATATAATAAAATATAATTTTACATACATACACACATACATTTATACTGCTGATTCTGTTTCTCTAAAGAACATTGACTGCTGCAAAGGGCTTTACTAGGGAAGCGGGTGTGGCTCAATCGATAAAGCCCCCGTTTACCATGTGTGAGGCCCCGGGTTCACTTCCCGGGGCCTCCTTGTGAGAGCAGGCCAGCCCGTGCGGCGCGGTGGGCTGAAGCAGCGGGACCTCACAGCAAGGGGGAGATAAGCAGACACGGAGAAAACACACAGCGAATGGACACAGCAAGCACAAGCAGCAAGGGGGGGATAAATAAATAAATAAATAAATCTTTAAAAAAAAAAAAAGGGCTTTACTGTATTCATGGATTGGAAGTTTCAATTTTCCCCATTGGATGTATATATTTAATGCAATACCAGTTAAAATTACAAGAGATTATTTTGGTGAATTTTGAAAGCTGACTCTAAATGCACACTGGAAGAAGAGTAAGTCTTAATGTTTCCTTTATGTAACATAAAACATAGAGATTAAGATAGCATGGTATTGGTGCAAGAATAGAGAAATAGATCAATAGAATAAAGACCTGAAGGATGATAGGAAAATAAGACATCCATATGAGGAAAAATGAAAATTAACTCCTCTTTCACATCACACATAAATTAAATTTCAAGTAGATACAGATCTAAATGTGAAAGTCAAAATAATACACTTCTTAGAAGATTATATAATATATAATATTTAATAAATAATACATAATTCATAATGTGTAGTTTATAGTAACTTTTACCACAAATTCTTAATCAGAATAAAAGAGCACTAACCATAAAACAACAGATCAATAAGCATGACTATATAAAAGTTAAGAAATTCTGTTCATCAAAAAATACCATGAAGAAACTGAAAATGTAAACCGTGTATGGGAGAAGACTTTTATTTGTAAAACTTATAACTGACAAGAGGCTTGTATTCAAAAGTTTAAAATTTTAAAAAAAATCCAAATTAAAGACAATAAGCTAATATAAAAATAGTTGAGGGATGTGAGCAAACAAACTAACAAAAGAAAATATCCGGCAACAAAACCTCTCATGAAGTGCTGGGTGGATGCTAATTGGTATTACAACTTTGGAAAACAGTTTGGCATTGTTGAGATGTATTCCTATGTACATTTCATGAATAATTACAACCATGATCATATAATATATATATATATATATAACATAACTTGCATAGCAGTATTTTTTCTTAAAAGCCCCAAACTGGGAAGTATTCATATTTCCATTAACATAATATGAATAAGTAAATTGTGGGAGAGTTATGCAATGGAGTACTGAAACTTCAGTGAAAATGGAATGTGACTAGTGAAACATGGATTAATTTTACAAACAAAAGTATGAGTGAACAAAGCCAAACACAATATAACACAACACAAATGATATGGTAATAGTTCCATTTAAATAAAGTTCAAAAGCAAATAAAACCAAATTTTAGTATTTAGGGATGTGTGTTTTAAGTGATTAAATGATAAAGAAAACAAGAAAGTGAAAAGATAGTGGTCACCTTTGAAATGGATTGTGGGAAGGAAGCAACTGAAAAAGGGCACAGAGTGCCTTCTGGGGTACTCAAATGTACTGTTTCTTGACTTGGGTGATTGTTAACCTGGTTTTGCAGAGGATAATTAATTAAATGTGGCAGTGGACCTCAGAAAATCATGTTCTTTAGGGTTAATCCACTCCTATGCCTGTAAAACTATTGTAGGTGGGAACTTTTGATTAAATTACTACAGTTAAGGGCCTTTGATTAGATTGCATGAATTAGGGCGGGTCTTAATCTTCTTCCTGGAGTCCTTTATAAAAGGAGGAATAAAAAGCCACAGATACAGAAAAAAACTGCAGAGATAGAGAAGAACCCAGAAGCTGAGAGAGAAGGCTAGAAGTTGAAATCAACAGAACACAGAAGCTGAGAGGAGGTCACTTTAGCTAGAAGCTGAAAGTAATGAGGCCCTGAGGAATGGGGAGAGACAAGCAGACCTGCCTGATCACTCACAGCTGCAGCTGAGGAAGAAAGGATCTCCTGATGATGCATTGATTTGGACATCTTTGCAGCCTCAGAACTGTAATCTTTTAACCTAATAAATCTCCATTGTAAAAGCCTACTCATTTCTGATATATTGCTTCCAGCAGATTTCAGCAAACTAAAACACTGCGCTACACATTTTTGTTCCTGATGTATGTTATATTTCACAATAAAAATGATTTTATAAACAAGAATGAGAAACACAGATTCAGAGTAGGGAAATGATATTAGGCACACACAGACATTGGCTCTATTCTAGTTTTTAAGTTCTTTCTATTAGTTAGATCCTAACAATATTAGAAATTAACATGGAAGCTTCATTTACTACTAAAAAGACCTCATATTTTGACTTTTGGTTCATTCTATGAAACCGCGAAAAGCAAGAGGACTGAGATTAGAATGGCCTGTTTCTCTGAGCTGGTGGCTAAGGACCCTGCAGGGATAGATGTTCTTAAGAACCCAGTTCTTGCTGTGATAGCAATATCAGCCTGCATGCAAGACTGAGCATTTGGAATGATCAGTCTGTGTTGTCTGCAAGCCATGTGGAAGCTGAGAAGAGCTGGATCAATGATGCAAAACAATGTCTGGAACTGATTGCATCCTGAATACCCTTTCCAGCCTTCTACAGCTGATTGATTATCCAATACTGCTTTATCCATATAGTTTTGCTAATCCATTTGCCCTTAGTTGATGAAAGCACTGTTCTATAAGACATTGATAATGCTCAAGACATTTTATGAAAAATTTTACCTGATTCAAGGTAACAGATTTGAAATGAATAGCCTGTGATATCTTCCAAAACAGGCCAAAGATAAGGCAAAGAATATACTCTGTTAAGTTCCATGTACCTTGGTAGCTAAATGTTTATTCCAATCAGTTTAAGCCTATTTTCCTTCAATTAGAAGCATTCTATTTATAACACTCTCTACTGCCAATTCAATGGATAACTTTTGCGGGGGCCAAATGCCCGTTTTACCCTGCAGCCTTGCTTTGCAATCATAGTCCTTATGCTGCTCTTTGGAATACAGGCAACTGAATCCCCATGAATGAATTCACAGCATTTTAAATAAATAAATAAAAAGAAATTTAAAAAGGACTCTGGTAAGTAAAGGATACAGTGGCAATAGAACACTCTAACAGTAAGAAGCAAATCTATTGACACTGTTTTTTGTTTGGTTCCTGAATTCATAGCAGTCTAAACTTTTAGCTAATGTGAAAAACCCAGGCCACCTGCATGGGTATACCTGCTGGCTCTAAGTGGCTTTTATTGGATAAAATGCAATTGCCATTGTAAGTAAGGTACTTTGTACCTGCTGTTTGGTGCCTTAAAAATATCACATGCACATGATTTTTTTTAAGAATTGAAACTTTCCTTTCCTTAATGATACTAGAGTACAAAATTATCAACCCCTACCCCCTTTATAACAAAATTCAAATTATGTCAGGCCTTTTTCACTAAGAATTATGATGTCTGATAAGGACCAAGGGCTCCACTGATGTCTTCCTTGATGAAGATAAAATTAATTGCTTTTAAGACACGATTCAAATGCAATTTTCATCCATACCAGCAGTTTATTACTTGGAGCCCAACAAAACTAGAACAAAGTGGAATTTTAATAAAACACTTAAAAAGATTCTTAATCCAGTGATAGCATGATAATTTTTTGAGATATTAATTTGAGTCTATTTTCCTTATATTTCTTCTTCCCTCTCTCAACTCTCCACACAAAACACACAAAAGTAACTCTTCATACACTAAATCACCCAAGTTCTAAATGGGTAGCCAGGCCCTTTGCAATTCCTTAATGCTGAGATTTTGCAAGACAGGGAGTAGAAGTTTCTAGAATCTCTTGCTGCTTGATAAAAGCCTAACTTCAGTAAGATATCATTCTAGGGTTCTTAGGAAGAACAGGAAAATTACACCAAACATGACACAGAAGTCTACTAAAACCAAAGAAAAATCCAAATGTTTTCAAATCTTTGTATCTGTTAATGATATATTTATGTCAGAGAACAGAAAGACAGTTAGTTGTTCTGGCCTCCTCTCCATCCTCTCTAAGGAATGCAGAAAGGTGATGATCAAGACCTCAGGTTATCCTGCCTTAAATACATGGACACCTTCCATAGCTGCATAACAAAATATCTATTCTTGCTCTGTCAGACACTTTTTCCCAGTCCCCATTGTGTCTTTTTTAATTATTCTAAATTAACTGAACATGAATGACCTTAGAAATGATGACAAGTCAAAAGCAGATTTAACATGACAATATTTTGCATGCTCAATGCAGTTTATTTGCTTGCTTAATCAGAAGCTGCCAACATAACCAGTATGTAATAACCAGGTCAAGGGCACAAACCCCATGTAGAGTTGGAGGATACCAAAGTCTCTAAAGTCCATTGGCTGGAAGGATGACATAAGACAGGCAGGTCCCTTTAATGAGAGGGCTCAGGAGCCAGCTCAGCATCAGCAGAGGATCCATAGCTGTAGGCAGTAGGTGCTGGTAGGTGAAGGCAGCAGCAGGCCTCTCAGCACTGCACAGGCATTCGAGCAGGGACTTAGGGCTACTGAATGTCAAGATGCCTTGACCTGACAACCTAATGCTCACCAAAGTGGCATCTGCACTGAACTTTTATGCATCATAGTTCTGGGCATCAATGTTCTTTATCAAAGGAATGTGCTTCTGACAGACATCAAGCAAGTCTATATCCTCACCCAAATGTCTGCTTATTGCTTGTTACATAAACCTGTTTTTGTCAATTTGTTCACATTCTAATTGTGGTCAACAGGTTTAAAATATTTTGGGAATTCACAATAATTTATATCATTCCAGTAGACAACAAACATATATGAGAGTCATAAAACTATTTATGGCACTTTGCTGGTTTGATAATAAGAGGTACTGCTTAGTGAGTTTCTGTGGCATCCAAGCACTTAATAAAGGCCTTTGCAAACACAGTTTGCCAACATAAGCAACATTGCAGGGAGTTATTGTTATCGTCTCTTTTCCTCAAATGAGGACTAAGGCTCAGCGCAGTTAATTGACTTACCCAAGACACAAAACAAAAGGTGGGTGTTTTAGTTTCCCAAGCTGCTGAAAGCAGATACCGTAAAATGCATTGACATTAACTATGGGACTTTATTAGTTTGCAAACTTACGTTTTGAAGTCTTAAAAAGTCCAAATCAAGACATTATCAAGGTGATGCTTTCTTCCTGAAGACTCCTCTGTCATATGGCAAGGCACGTGGCAGAGTCTGCTGGTCTCTCCCTTCTCTTCAGGGTTTTGTTGCTTTCAGCTTCTAGCTTCCATGGCTTTCTGTCTCTTTGTCTGAATTTCATTCTCTTATAAAAGACACCAGTAAGAGGATTAAGACCCACCCTGAATGAGGTGTCACATCTTAAAATCCTACTCACCAAAAGAGCCTACTTACAATGGTGCACACCCACAGGAATGAATTAACTTTAAGAACATACTTTTATGGGCATTCATATAGCTTCAAACCACCAAACTCCATCCCACACCTTGTACCAAAGTTGTATTAGTCAGAGTTCTCTAGGAGAACAGAATCAACAGGAGATATCTATAAATACTATAAGATTTTATAAAAATTGTCTCATGCTACTGTGAGGATGCACCAGTCCAAATTCCATAGGGCAGGCTGCAAGTTTGGAACTCTGATAAAGGTTTCAATGAATTCCCCAGGAGAATTCATTCCTGGCTGGCTGAAGCAGAGATGGAAAGTTTAAAGCCTTCAATTGATTGGATGAGAAGTCTCTCATTGTTGAAGGCAATCTCCTCAGGCCACTATCCTGATAACACAGAAGAAGATCAAAGAGAAAATTGTTACTGGGGGTCCTGAGAGTTTTTGAATTTCTGAGGTTTTAATTCCTAAACCAAAATATATGAAATAATCTTCTAATTCCTTGGGGTTCTGAAAATCTAAAAGAAAAGTCCACAAATACTAAGCAAACAAAGGAAAACTATTCATTTTGCTTTTAACCAATTTCTCCCCCCACCTCCCACCACACACACACACAAGCTTCTATATAAGCTTTTAGTCCATGAGAGAGGCTTTTAGGTGCATGCTAAATTATCTTCCAGTCCTGCACTCCCTCTGATTTATGCTGAAGCCCTAGCTCTTCTTTCAGATTACTGAAAACTTTGCTATGTGAATAGCAACAAAACAGTTCAAAACAAGTGGGAAACTTGCCTTGTACAAGAAAACATTCCAAGAATATCAACATCAGGCCCAAATTAAAAGGTGACACTTCTTGGTGATATATAAACATAGTAATTTCAGAAGCTCTACTGCCAATCAGTGATCACAATCACATCGTTTATAGCACTTTTGCCTTGACATGAAAAGATGCCACTGGAGAGCTATTATGATGCTGAATATATCAGCGGGTTATAAAATATACAGGAAAAAAATCAAATCCCTTTGAAGATTATGCCTATACCAGCAAAGATATGGATAAAAACTGAAAATAGAATCATTCAAATAGCAATTTAAGAAAATCCAATTTTCCTCACCTCTCCCACAGTTTTTCTAGCCATTCCTGGTGACATTTCCACCCTTATGTTTAAAGTTTCTATAAGTCTTACATTTCTGTTATATAACTTACTACTTGACAGTATACTCTATCTCTAGCTCTATAGGTTGCTGTAAGTTTTTTCTTTCTAACCAGGCTTCAAACTTTTGACTGAGATACTATGGGTTCCATTTGTTTAACTACCTCCCAATTCACCTAGTATACTTATAGCTGATTTGTTTATATTGTACCATCGATTAGCTTCTGGAAAGAAATATTTAGCCAGTGGGAACTAAACATAACCTAAATTAAATATAACTAAATATAAAGCAAAATAAATTTAGTTGCTAAATATAAATGAAAAATTGATGATCATATATATGGTACAGGCAGAGTAATTAGCCTAAGGTGGTTGCTGGAAAGTGGCTGCCTCATCATTCCTTGCATCTAAGTAAGGTCATGTGCCTGGTTCTTATGAATGGAATTATGTGGGACACATATTAATGAAAGGTTAAATTTTGTGTGAGCCTTTTCCCCTCTCAAGTTCCTCATTTGTTAGTGGATAGCGATGCCCAAGGACACCAAGAGGGCCATATGCAGAAGATAGCAAAGTTTTTATCAGTTTGCATTGCTTGAATTACTGTGAGAAGGAGAGCCATCTCTCTGCTAAACAGAAACCTGCATTTTGTATTATTGTGAGATATATAAATTTTTATTAAACCAAGAGATTTGGGCTACAACTTTCACATCAGCTGTTACCTAATACAGTGGGCCACTGAGCCTCCTCAACCTGGTTAGACTGCTTTTCAAGCATGAATCAGAGTCAACCTTGCTGTTGAGCCCTCTCTGCAAGTGTGTGCCCTAGCACGGCAGAATGACATTTTAGTAGACCATCCCATGTGACTAGCAAGACTTTAGGACCCTCTGGGACTAGTTAGGAGTTGTGATTTACAGATTGTACTGTTCAGATTATATTTTCACTTTCAATTGTAATTTCCACTCTTTTGTGCCCAGTTCTGCAGCCCAGGAGGCTACCGTGATGGACTACATCAATCAGATCCCTTACCTTCTACCAGTTGGCCAACTGGCAGCACTGGCATGAGATGGGAAGAGAAGCCTGAAAGATTGGGATATTTATCCCCCTATACCCTCTCTACCAGATGATCCCAAGTTGAATAATTTCCTGTTAGAATGTCACAGCTCCTGTTGGACATACTTCCTGTATGGCTATACCCCCTAGGTACCAGTATTAACTCTCTTTGCCCTATAAGCCCAAGGGTAAGAATGAGTTCATTATACTGGCATCAAAATGTTTATCATATATTGTTGGGTTCCTTTAACCCTATCTTTATAACCTCCATCTTTGTGAAGAGTACATTTATTAAGCTCTCCTCAGTTGCCCTGTTTAGTGGGCTTTCTATTTCTGGCTTGAACTCTGAACAATCTGGGGTCTATGCACCTTGGGGAGTGTCTAAGTTGGAATATGACTTCCAGTCTAAAACAGACTAATAAAAGGCCCCGATACATCTTGCCTTAGCAAGAAAAGGACATACCAGATTCCAATTAAGACATAACCTTCTGGGATTTCTTTGGAAATTGTGAAGTACTCAGATTTCCCTGAATTGCCATATCTTACCAGGGGAATCAGGAGTCAGACTGGTCTGTGATCTAAAAATTTATGGCATCTCAACAAACATCCATTGAAAATCTAGTGCATGCTCATTCCTGTTTAGATGATGAGAATGAAGCAAATAAAACCTGGGGCTTTCCATGTAGAAAGTCACAATCCTATGAAACAGAGGTAGAAGTAGAATCCAGGGGACAAAATCAAAATGCACACCCACTTCACAAAGTTATGAAGAATGTGGAGAGCACTGCCTGAACTACTTTCAAAATAGAGAAAATTTTCTCACAACACCATAAGGGATCTGTATCTCCAAATAGAGATACGACTTTTGAGGAGAAAAACCCATATTTTCACCTCAACAGAGAAGTCATGTGAAAATAATTCTGCTCCCAGAGGAACTCTGAGTTGGTAAGATAACTGCAAAAACATCTAAATAATTCAATTTTTCCACCTGTCCCTAGTAAATATCTTGTAACAAACACAGCTATTTAGTTTACATGTATATTCTTTTTGTTGAGAGGAAAAAACTATTTTCAAAACCTTCTGATATCCATTTATAATATTTTTTTTAAAAAAACATAAAATTGAGAATCAAAGTAGAACATTTGACCTCTTTTTTCAAAGGCATTATAGTATTAAAGCTTCATCTTTAACCCTAAGCATGTAGTCTGTAATGAAAATGTCACACAGGTTGCTAGAGTGTATTATTAAAAAACTAAAATATAAATCAAAGGAGGTAGGGATATTGCTGTAGAATTTACTAGCTGTAAGCTGTGTCTCATATTACTCATCAAAATTGAAAAAGTCATTCTTATTCTCTTAGGAAATTAAGGAGACTTGAAGGTACTTAATGAAAGTTATTTTAACTTACAAGGCAGTTGTGTAAAAGTGAACGGATTAAATTCCTACTTTCAGAGTAAGTCAGAACAGAAATGCAGGTAGCTAAAGAGCAATAATGTAATAGTAAGATGGCTTGAGGATTGAAAAGTAATTTTTATAAGACTTTTTTTCATTAGGTCTTTTCAAATTTACAGATGTTAGGGTCAGTATCACTAGGTAATTAGCAATCAAAGACCAAAGGGCATACTAGTGGGCTTAGTGGGTCACCCTTCTTAAGGTAAAGAGAATAATAGACACCAATGGCGAGAGCAGGTATTCACCAGCATCTCACTGACACACAGCACATGATTTCTTCATAAGAATCTCCTGGACCCAGTCATTGAACCATGCACTAAGAACCAGAGAGAATAATGGTCCTAGGGATTCTCAAACTATGGGACAAAATTAAGTAAATATATGCTATAATCATCCATTTAATATCCTGATTCATAGAATTTGTAGATTTATAATCTAATTATAAAAATATTTATAAATCAATTCAGTGGCCTATGAGTAATATAAAAAAATAATTTATACTAAAATATGTTTTCATTACCTTAATGCTCCTGGAACAACTTCCCTAGAAGACATAATAGTCAGAAATTTGCATTTATATACAAAAAAAAAAAAAAAAAGTCACAAATGTGAAAGCTGTAAAAGCAGTCCAATACAGTTGTGGTTTTTTTGGTAACTCAAATAGCACAACAGAATATTCATTAGTGACATTATCTTCAGAAATGGTCGAGAAATTTAGGAAAGTTCTTTCCAAATCTTTCCGAAAGCACATTGCAGTTGTATGCCTGGAAAATTCAATGCATATTAAAGCCAGGCAAAAAATATATGCATATACTTAGCTGGCAGGGGAGACACCATGATCACGAAGGTGGTTTCCCAGGGCGAGGCTTATCCATTGCACTCCGGATGTGCTGACCCTTGAGATTTCCCCAAATGCGGGAAATTCCACTGCATAATTTGTGGTAGTGGGGGACTGCGTTCACACTCTCCCCTTGCTTAATATATATATATATATATATGCATAATAAAAACCCACCTCTACCTTTGTAGGTAAAGTGCAATTAAGTTCTAGTCTTAGATAATTTAAATAGGTCCGGCAAAATATTCATTTGCAGGATGTCAAACGTCTCTCTCTCCCAACCACTAAAAGCCAGTAGTTGCTTCCAAAACTTGTAACATCCAGAAAGCACAGTCAGATATCCAAAATTTCTCCTAGAAAATAGTACCTTCCCAGTTGAGAACCACAATCTTGGTCTTGGGGGCCAGGATCGGCAGCAGAAGTCCTGGAAGGAGCCTAAAAGGAAATAAGCAAAGCTTAGGAAGCACCGACTCCATGCTAGTCACTATACTATGAAATTTTACATAAAACATTTCATTTCATTTTTCCACAATGCTGTGAAGATGATACGGTTTAACCCCATTTACACATCAAAACCAAGTCTCAGGGCAAGTAATATTTTTTTAATCACATAGCTTATTAGAGGTTGAAATGGGGTTGGAGAACAGTTTCTTAGTCTCTAAATCCTATGCATTTCCCCTCACCAGGTTCTTAACAATTAGAAATAAATGTGGCTTTCACAATAGAACACATTTAAATGAAACTATAAATGGTGCTATTTTGAAAAGATTTATTGACTATTATTTAAGAAGACTGAATTCTCTGAATATATCAATATTTACTAGAACAATATGAAAAAATAATGAATAAACAAGATTGAGCTCCACGAATTCTAATTTCTGGAATGAAGCACACATACATAAGCATAAAACTGACCAATATTAAAAACCCAGGTGGCTAGCCTTGGTGAGAAAACAAACAAAAAGTGATAGAAGAAGACTTTTTGAAGTCACATTTAGCATATAGTGTTTTTTTTCTTCTTTGTCCCAACCTAATTCAAAGTCATGTGTTAAAATCCTGAGTCTACTCAAATTCCCAAGATACAAACTCATGTACAGACTATAGCCCCCAATGTTAGACACTGGTTGTCACCTGAGAAGGTATTAAGGTACTACTTCCTAGCTAGAATTGTGGATATGTGTGGGAAGGGTGCAGGGGGGTTGTTTAGTTTAAAGGTTTGGAGGACACTAATGATTTTTAGTGGCCAGGAGAGAGAAATGTTTGACATCCTGCAAGTGGATATTCCGCCGGATCTATTTATAATTATCTGAGACTAATTAAAGTCTGAACTTTGAATAGTTGTAGAAAGAGAAAGACTGAGAATTCTCTACAATTAACACACCAGCTTGATAAAAGAAAGCAGCCCTGATATAGGGGAAAGAGAAAATCAGATGATGAAAGAAAAAAATCTATTTCTGTTCCCAGAGCAGGCTAAGGTTGTGTTATCAGCATTGTAAGAAGGAATTTAAATCATTTTTCTAACTAAAGTTGCATATATATACAACTTAATTCTTTAGTTAAACTATTTAAAATTTAGTCCATAACATAGGCTCAGCCATTCTCACTTTCATATTTGTAAAATCCTAAATTTAAAGAACCTCGTCAGAAAAACAAAAAACAGGTGAACCCAGCTGAAACTTATGATGAAAGTTCTACTCCCATAATAGGCAGAAAAACATTAGTGCCTTGTCGTAGTGCTTCTTCCTACTCAGTCTCTCTCCCTCTCTATATACTTGGAAACTGTTTATTTTGTGACCTCATCATTTATATCCTAGGTTATCACAAAAACTTCATAAATGATCTTCTAATTCATTTCACCCTGCTTTTAATGTCTCCTTCTTGCTACTACTGGAGTGCTATTGCCAAAAGTAAAAATGATCACTTTTCTTTCTATTACCATCACTCTCAGGATGAAGTCCAAATTCTCTCATTACGACATGAAAGGCCCTTCTGGTTTGGATCCCTCTTTGGTCTCAAATTTTATTATTTCTCCAAAATACATTCTTTGGTAGAATCATAATAAACTGCCTGCAGTTTCTTAAATGAGATTTATCTTTTGTTGCCATAGGTCTCATATAGATTGTCCTCCATTTCTAGGAATATTTTCCTCATTATTTACTTAGCACATATCTATCTTTCAGGACTTAGTTGGAGCATCATCTCCTCTGGGAAACTTTCCTGGCTAAATTTCCCTCTTCTGTACTTTCATTGCCCCCTCCATATATATCCCCAATATATTGTTTAACAGAGCAATATAGTGCAAGTATTGATTGGCTTCTCACACCCTACCATCACTAGACTGAACATCTCAAGAAGATTTTATCTGTGAATCTAGTACATTGTGAACACTCGTACATGTTAATTGGATAAGTGGTAAAGAAGCATTGCCCTTTTTATTCCAGAACAAACTCTCTTCTGTAATACCTCTCTCTCTAATATAGAAAGTTTGAAGTTTAAAGATTTTAAAATGTAGTTTACGTTTTTAAGATAATTAGGAAAGAGTGCAACTCATAACTCCCAGAAGTGATATAGGATGATTTTACAAATACATGCACTAAGGAGTTATATAAATTATTTTTGGGTATATTTCCAATGAATTATCTCTTGACTCTCTAATAAATCCAAAAACTAAAAATGGTCAAATATTTCTTGGAGAATAACTAAGTCAAGGATACTCTGTTCCTCTGTTATGATGAAATACTGATTTTCTATTATCCTTCATTTCAAAAGCTTCAATAGAATAGTGCTTTAAAAATAATTTCCACTGCTTAAATTAGGCAAAATAAAAGATTTATTCTCTGAGTCTACCACCTTTCATTTGATTTTGAATTGTATAAATTTTCATTAACTTTAGGCACTCTCTTTTTTATTATCTCATTTTGAGATAGTCAAAAAACGTTCAGTAGGAATACTGACTTGGTAATGCCCTTTGCACTATTTAAATCCTCTATTTAGGTTGAATCCTTGACTGAAAATAGACTTACTTACTGATTTTTAATGATTAAAAACTGAACTGACACAGTCTGACTAATAACTTTATCTAAAGTCATACTTAGAGCCATAATACAGAGTTGGTTGTTTTTTTTTACTTCAGTAGACTTTTATAGTTAAGGATGCATATTGT
>JAQZBX010059117.1:0-17594 GCA_029593785.1 Cabassous unicinctus | reverse complement strand
TTTATCCCCCCCTTGCTGCTTGTGTTTGCTGTGTCCATTTGCTGTGTATTTTTTCTGTGTCTGCTTATCTCCCCCTTGCTGTGAGGTCCTGCTGCATCAGCCCACTGCGCCACGCGGGCCGGCCTGCCCTCACAAGGAGGCCCTGGGAAGCGAACCCGGGGCCTCCCATATGGTAAACGGGAGCTCTATCGATTGAGCCACACCCGCTTCCCTCCTACTTTGATATCATAAAGATATTCTCCTATATTATCTTCTAGATTAGTGCTGTCCAATAAAAATATGAAGTGAGCAACATAAGCCATTTAAAATTTTCTATTAGCTACATCCAAAGAGCAAAAAGAAACATAAAGTTAATTTTAATATGGTTATTCTAACCCAATATATCCAAATTATCATTTCAATGTAAAATTACTGAGATATTTTACATTTTTAATGTGTCTTCAAAATTCAGTGAATTTTACACAATAGTTGCACACGAGGCACAGCAATTCTAAAAGATTTATTGTTTTCACCCTTTTACATTTAGATCGATGCTCCATATGAAATTGATTTTTAAGTGTATCGTGAAGTAGGAGTCTAGCTACTTAAAAAATTTTTTTTCCATATGAGTATCTAATTGACCCAGCACCAATTTATTGAAAAGAGTGTCCTAACCTTACTGTTTTGCCATTCTGCTTTTGTCTTAAAGCAAGTGTCCACAAATGTGACTGGACTCTGTTCCACTTGTCTATCTTTGTACTAGTACTATGCTATCTTACTTTTTATAATTTTTGTAATAAATCCTGATATCTGATAGAGAAATTCGTCCTTGCTAGTTCTTTCTAAGCGAAACTTTGTTATTCTTGGCCCTTTGCATTTGTATATAAATTATAATCAGCCTGTCAAGTTCTCCAAAAATATCTGTTAGAATTTTTTATTGAGACTGCATTGAATTTATAATCTGTTTGAGGATAGCTTTTTAAAAAATATCCCCTGTTCATCTAATGCCATCATCTGGATAGGATCTGGACATGTCCTTGCTTTCTAGACTCTGCTATTTTCCATATTCTGGGATAGAGGTAGCAGATTGAGGCTCAACCTTCAGAGCTTTCCTGAGAACACAATGGAAGGTCCCTCTCCCCTTCTTGCAGGAGGCATTTCTAAAGGGCGTAAAAGCCAGGGGGTATGGTTCTGAAATCCTAGGATGCAGAAAAATGGAGCCTGGAAAGAATCAGACAAAAACCCCTTGATTCCCCATCCATCTATATAGCAGGAGCCTGTGCCCTGTGTGTGAGTTCTCAAGAGTCATCCATTCTTGCACTCACTTCTATCCACAACAAATCAACAGGACTTACCCTCCTAGAGAACAGATTAGAGGTTTTACACTTATCAGTCTTCTCTTGTCTGTCACTGGTCCTGCTGTTTTTTCTGATTTGGTCACAGACAAAGCTCCATAAAGAGGCCAGTTACAAATGTAGAGGCTCATGCAAGCTCCTGGCTGATCAGGCAGGAGAGGAAAGAACACTAAGTCTAGAAAAGGGAATTTGTTAAAGGTGTCTCTGGCATCTGAAAAGGATTGATAAGATGGAGATGGAAGCAAAATATAGATGATAGTGAGAAAATCAGGATCTAGTTGTGGCTGAAAACAGCATCATGGAAAAGGGTCCCTATAACTATTCAAGGTGACCCTCAGACTGGATGCTGGTTGGCCATTATCTGGCATTCCCTATGCCCACCAGGTCATCAGACTACTGGGCACCCACAGTTTGGCAGTTTTGAACTGTACCAGAACTGTATCACTGATAAGGAAACCATCTCTCCAGAATGTGGTTAGGTTGGTGGCCTGGCCAGAAGGGTCGGGTGATGATGGGGACTACAGTTCAGGGGACTAAAAGAAGGACTAGATGGAGGAGTAGGGGCAAAGATAGAGGAATAATAGGAAAGGAGAGCAAGACGAACAGGGAAGTGAGTGAGTGATATGGAAGGAACAGAGGGAGAGCTGGGCTGAGAGATCCTTAAAGTAAGGTGATGGGAAGAGATGACTCTAGTCAGAGGAGGGAGCAAGGTAGGGCAGAAAGACAATAGAAATGGAAAACACTGAGGAATATACTGAGGGTCAAAAGAATGAAGGTGAGTTCGATGACAAGAGGATGAAGGAACAGAAAGAGGAGGTAGAGGCTCTTGTTGAGATGAGGGAACGGAGGTAGCTTTTTTGTCATTTTTTCAAATGACATTTTTCTAGTTATTCATCTTGTCAAAATGAGTGACTGGGAATGTGTTCAGAGACCAATGCTAGCAATTATCTCACACAATTCCCCTTGCACATCACCCCATGACTGAATGCCCATTATGAAGTGTACATACCCCTGCCTTTTGGGCTAGTGAGTAAGCCAACCAGGAAATACTTCCAATTTCTAGGTTTAAGAGTAATCATGGAAAATAGCACAGAAAAGAAATAGGCTGGGAAGTGGGTGTGGCTCAATGGATAGAGCTCCCGTTTACCATATGGGAGGCCCCGGGTTAGCTTCCCGGGGCCTCCTTGTGAGAGCAGGCGGGCTGATGCAGCAGGACCTCACAGCAAGAGGGAGATAAGCAGACACGGAAGAAACACACAGCGAATGGACACAGTAAAAAAACACAAGCAGCAAGGTGGGGATAAATAAATAAATAAATAAATCTTAAAAAAAGAAAAGAAATAGGCTGTGATTTAGTCCATGTTCCTTGAAATGACATGTAGTTTTGCCCCTCAGTAGGTAAAAATTGATGAAAGGACTCAATAGAATTCAGGAGTTGTGACCCAGGAGGATGGATCTGAAGCAGGGAGGGGCAAAGTGGGGAGACGTCAGTGCCCCAGTCTATTTAACTTACGTTTTTCAAAGCCCTTTCACATTACAAAGCCCTATCACTACATGAATATGAGGCAATCAAAGAATAGATATTTTACCAGTATTTTGCCAATGAAGACATTGAAGGGCAGAGAAGGCATTATATAGATATACAATGAGTGACAACGCAGCTGGGACTAGAACATAGGCCAAAAGGAAGTGGTTAGGGAGCAGTTGGGAAGGAACACAAAATGGCACAGAGCACTTAAAAGTAACATGACCCTCTCCCATGCTTCTGAATAAGATCTTTCAGGGGTGCTTTAGAGCAGAACTTTACAATATAGCTTTCCACTTGGTCCCTGTGATCCCTTGGCTTGTTGCCTGACCCTTACAACCAGAAACATAGGGCTAAAGCTGGTAGGATGGTTGCCCACGCCCGAGTACCTATGACTAGATTTGGACTTTCGTGCTCACTATCTAAGGTGTCTAAACCCATGTTAAATGATTTAGGAGTCTACTGCACCCTCCTCCTTTCCTTTGAAGTAGCCACCCTCTTTGCTTAATATTCCTGGTTTCTTTGATCACCCTCCAAGTCATGAGACCCTTTGGTCCCCTATCCTCTCTTATACTCTTATACTATAATATTCTGAGCTATTTCTCCTTTGACTCACAAAACTTTCCTTTGTATTCTTTGAAAGACTAGATCTGTGATTAGCAAACTTCCCTATTTCCTGGGACTTTTCATTGACTGTTCTTTGTATCCCCTGGCTTCAACTGTAACCTGTATTTCCCTTGAGGACATTGATTCTCTTGTAGCTCTCTCAGCTAAAGACTGCTCATTGTCTCAAAACCTTAAGTACCTCAGGGTTAGGATGTAGCATATAGGTCTTCCTTGCTTATTCCGGCTCCTTCTAAACCACTATTCCTCTCCTACTATTAGAAAATCTCTTTCTTCTTAGCAGCTTCTCTTACCTGCCATTATTCCTCTGGCACTGTCACCTTCAGATCTCCTGGATATTCTCTTTTTCCGTGAAAACTTTGATATTTATCTCAAAGTCTTATTCTTGAATCCATCATCTTGAGTGACCTCAATGTCTGTGCAGATGAAACCATTCAGTGTTCTGGCATCTCCTTTCCTTGATTTCTTTATCACCAAAGTCTACCACCTACATTCTATTTCAGCCATTATTGTAATTATGGCCATACCTAATCCTTTCTATTACTCAAGAATTAGCTTACTTCTGAAATCACTTATTCAGACAGTGTTCTCTGACCACTGCGTCCTATCCTTATGGTATATTCAAATGGTCTTCCTTTACTGGGACCTCCAATCCACTGATCCTTACTTTCTCCACATCAACTTGGATTCCCACCTTACCCACTTTAGATTCTACGTTTCATAATTTCATGAACTCTCTTACCAATTTGCTAAACTCTCATGCTTTATTATATTTTTATTGCACTTACCTGGGTGGGGCAGGGAACCAACCTGGGTGATTCCAATTAGTTGACTTCCCTGTGTTGCAGCTGGATGCTTCTGGAAAAAAACTTTATACAGTCTGGAAGATTGATAATAAATTAATGGCCGAATCTCAACTGCATCCTAAAAAATACCCACAATACTCAATACCTATAAGAATGTTCATGGCAATATTGCTTATTAGAGTTAAAAAACTGAAAACAGTCTAAATGCTTATAAATAGAGGTTTATATAATTACATTATGGTATAGCCACAGCATAGAATATGAAAAGGAAATATCCAGATGCAAAATAGAGGTAAATACTTGATGTGGTACTGTGGCAGTTCAGGATAAGGATGAGGGGTGAATTATTGAATTTGATAATTGCTAGAGGATTGAATTTTACTGCCTATTTAGGTGGAACTAAAAAACTGTACATCATCACAGAGAAATTACAAGGTCTCTGTCTTGGATCTGGGTTTGAAAAACAGTTTCTCTTGAGAAACTAAAACCCCATGTCTACCTCTTGCCCTGGTTTTGAGTAAAAAAATTTACTACGTGGTGCATAAATCCACAGGCAAAAATTGGTTCCAGGTGAATGTTGCCTATATGGTATTAGGAAGATGAAAATTTATTGCTCTGTAGGTACACTCCCATAATCCAAGCCACAAGGACTGCCCAAGGGAAAAACCCCACTGAAGATGAGCTCACAATCCAAAATTACAAAACTCATGAGCAAACAATTAACATGAGGGATAATCAGCAGGTATAACACAAAGAACATGCTCCACCAGATATTCATATAATTAAAGGCATAAAACAAGAGCTTAAAAAAAAAAATAAGACACTGAAGACAGATGGAAACAATTCCATAATTTTAAAAAAAGTGGACATCACTTTCCCTTTCTAGAATAAAAAATATGGTCATTGAAATAATAAGAAAACCTCAGTGGACAGGATAAACTTCATATTAGATGCCATGGAAGAGAGAAAGAAAGGATATATTTGAGGAAATTATTAAGAGATAACACAAATAGTTAAAGAAAAAATATGAATGAAAATTTGAGAGAGATGTAGAATAGAATTTAAAAGTCCAACATATGTCTGATAAGAGTACCAGAAGGAGAACCCAGAGAATGAGGAAGAGGAAATATTTGAAGAGATAATGGCTGATTATGTTCCATAAATGTAAAAACTCATTAACCCTCAGATTCAGGATATATAATGAATTCTTAGAGGAGCAGATGTGGCTCAAGCAGTTGAGCGCCCACCTCCCACATGGGAAGTCCCAGGTTTGGCTCCTGGTAGGAGGCAAACAAACAATTAGCAGACAACAAGCAGACATCAAGCAAAAAAACAAAAACAAACAAACAAAAAAACGAGCAATGAGCAAAAACAATGAGCAGACAACAAGCAAAAACAACAAGCAATGAGCAGAAAATGAGCAAAAATAAAATAAAATAAAACGAATTCTTAGCAGAAAACACATAAGAAATCCACATGTAGACATATCTGAAACTATAGAACAGTAAAGACAGATCATGAAAGCAGTAAGAGGAAATAGATTGTCCATAAATGAATTAAATAGAATTCTTAAAAGAAGCAACAAGAACAGAAGACAGTGGAATATCTTCTATGTGCTTAGAGAAAAATAACTTTTAATCTAGAATTTCATACCCAACCAAATTTTCTTTAACTGGCATGGCAATAGTGAACAAAAAAACCTGGTAAACATAGGTAAATCTAAATAAACAATGTGTGACTAAAATAATAAAATCTAAGCCAAGGTGAAAATAAAATATTGGACAATAGTGAGAAGAAAGATAAGGGAGTGATTGACATTACATTATTTTAATGTCTCTATAATGTGTATTTTTTCTAACAATTTGTTGCAATTGGATCCACTTCTAAGATGGTTTACTACATGGCTATTGGCAAGAGGTCTCAGTTCCTTGTTGGTTGTTGGCACAAGGCATCAATTCCTTGCCACATGGGCCTCTTTTCAATTAACTTTATTAGGCCAGCATAATCTTATACCATAACCTGACAAGGACATTTCAAGAAAGGTATAGGCCAGTATTAACCATGAACACAGATGAAAAATCTTAAGCAAGATATCAGCTAACCTAATCCAGCAATACTTAGAAAGGATAATATATCAAGATAATGGTGACTTATTCCAAGACTTTAAGGTTGACTTAACATTTGAGAATCAATTAATATTATTTACATTATTAACAGAACAAAGGTGAAAAGTCTTATAACCATCTCAATAGATGCAGAAAAAGCATTTGGAAAAACTTAACTATTCATTCATTCATTCATTATAAGAAACTCTTTAGAAAATTAGGAATAGAAGGGGGGAGCATGTGTAGCTCAGTGGTTGAGCGCCTGCTTTGCATGTATGAGGTCCGGGGTTCATTTCCCAGTACCTCCTAAAAAAAAAGGAATAGAAGGGAACTTCCTTAATCTGATAAAAGTTTTCTACAGAAATCCATAGTGAAATGTTGAAAACGTTGCTTTTGAGATTGGGTATGACACAAAGAAGTCTACTATCAGCATTTCTATTCATCATAGTACTGAAGGTCTCAGCAAGTGGAATAGGCAAGAAGAAGAAATGAAGTATAAGACTCGGAAAACAAGAAGTAAAATTGACATGACTATATATGTAGAAAATCCAAAATCATTTCAGTATTACTTATAAAAGAAAGTGTTGTCAAACTGTGCATGGTATGCAACCATTTAAGATGACAGAGGTACAGAACATGGAGCAACTTGGAACAATACATATGATATAAATGAAGTGGGAAAAGCAGTCTACAAAATGATCAGTATACTGTGAATACAGGTATACACAAAAATAATATGCACTTGATAAAATAGTGGAAGAAATTACACTAAAACGAAAATGCTATTGGTTTTAGAGAAGTGGGATTATGGTTGACTCCCTTTTCGTATTCTTTTTCTTCTAGTCTTTCAGGAATACAGTCACAACAAGGTTCACTGGGACTTTTTTCTATTATCTCAAGAAGTTTGGCTAAATTTCCACTTTTTAAAGCAAGTCTCAAGGTGTTGCTAGACAAACCAATCCTGTGATCATCAACCTATCTCCCACCTGCAGCCTATATGCATAGAAGACTTGAAATGTGAGAGGAAAGTTCATTAAACAGGAGTGTTTGGTGTACTCTTTGTTCTAGGAAGAGAGAATGTGGCTCTTCCCCTCTCTTTCCAGTGAGGGAAGGGAATGAGTGCTCCCTTGTTCCTCACAGGTAAGTGAGGGAGGCTCCCATAGAACTGTTCAGAGAGACTTTGGAGAAAGATTCTCACCGAACTGCAGCAACCCTAGGCCTCCTCCCCTCACCTGCCCCATAATGCCATTGGATGGATGCACCAAGAGAGACTAGGAGATTGATATGTATCCTCTGGAGTTTTGGGAATGAACAAGACAAGTGGCTCCTCACCTGGAGAATTCAGAGGGCAAAATTTTGTTTTGAGCAGTTCTTAAAGACAGAACAAGAGAAAGGGCAGCAATGGGCTTCCCACACTTCCCCATTTGGTGTTGCAAGCATGTGTGTATTTACCATGGGTTAATTGGATGCTGCAGTGCACATGCTACTTGTTTGGATAATGCCTTGAAACTTGGCCCCTTGGTCTCTGCGTTCATGGAGATTATACCTTGACCAAGTTGCAGACAGTAATCAAAGAATTGTGCATAAAAATATAAACCAATTGTAAGAAGTATTACAGTGGAAAGGCACATGGTGCTACAAGAGCTTGTAATAGGTACATTTGGCCTACTTTCAGAGGTCTGGGAAAGTTTCCTTGTTGAAGTGACGTGTGTAATCTGACAGTAGGCATTAAACGGGCAAGTTGATGGGGGAAGGAGCAAGAGCATTCTCAGGTGGAGGGAACAACATATGCCAAGTTCTTATTGCCAGAAGGAGCTTGGCATGTGCAAGGAATAGAAAGAAGGCCAGTGAGGCAGAAAGGAAGGGAGAAGCATGTGGAGATGTGTGGGACTTTGTGGGCCTCATCAGTACTGGAGATTTAAAGTTGGAGATGATATGCTAAGACTGTATTTTGAATGGATCATTTTAGCTGCAGTGTGGAGAACAGAGTAGCAGGTGAAGGTATGCGGGTATAGATTGTTTTTCATTAATTTCCCTGGAATGTAGTGGGCCATTTTGATCTTCAGAGTATTTCTTTTGAGATTCAGAAAGTTTTCTTAAGCCTCTAGATATTGTCCCTGATCCATTTACTGTTTTCTTCTTTAGAAATTCTTCAGTACTTGTTGGTTGGATCTCTGCATCTCATCCTCCATTCTACAGTCATCATAATTTTCTTTCTTTTTCCTGAATTCTGGGAATATTTCAATTTTTATAAATGGTCATTCTATTTACTCTCTCCAATTCAGGTTATATTTTGACTATGTGTCAAATTTTATATTAGAGTACTTAATGCATTCTTCTTATCCTGGTCTGCTTTGCCCTTTTGTACCTGATTGAAATCACAGATCAACTATTTAAAAATATCATTCTCTATTTTTCAGATGAAGTCTTTCTCCCTGAGTCTCCAGGACACTGCTCTTTCCTCATGAGCTGCAGATATTTATTATAATGATGGTTGTGGGCCTGATGGTGATGACTAACAGATGGGACAGTGATGGTGTTTGCAATGATTATGGTGATGATGGTAATATTGATGATGGTGGTGAGGTGATGAGTTGGATGATAATATTAAGAATGGTGATGTAATAGTGAAAGGATAATGATTTTGGGGTGATGGTGGATGAAAGTGAAGATGAAAATGCTTATGGGGTGATGAGGTTACGATGATGTAATGTATGATGAAAACAGGGTGATGGTGGTGGTAAAGTGAAGCTGTCTTGGGTATGTGCTTAGTAACTAGTGTACACACTTGGGATAAAGTTAAATATAAGTTAAAACAAGTTTCCTCAGATGCCTCTCAGGGACATTGCTTCCTCTGCTCTTCCTGCTTAGCTGCTGGTGTTGGCCCAACTGTCTAATAAGCTGAAGTTCTTAATGTTCCTTCTATTTATTGAAGCCCTGAACTTAACAAGCCTCCTAGGACTTCTTACTGCAGAGCAACTCAACTGTGGCTTAATTGGGTTACAGCCGGGAAGGAGGACTCCTGGGGCAGAGGGGCCCAGGAGTGGCTCCCAGTAACTGGGGAATAAACTAGGAGACTCATAGCAGAAGGGGAGGAAAGAAGAGTGCAGATCAAGACATTAACTCTAGTTTAATTGGGATTAGAAGAATGTAGCTCTCAGTATAATTGGCAGTCCTTATATCCTCCTGGGAAGTGTCAGGCTGTTGCAGAGCTTGTGGAGGATTCTTAGCAGC
The DNA here is from genome assembly GCA_029593785.1 of Cabassous unicinctus. Lineage (NCBI taxonomy): Eukaryota > Metazoa > Chordata > Mammalia > Cingulata > Chlamyphoridae > Cabassous > Cabassous unicinctus. The sequence goes on along the minus strand of JAQZBX010059117.1, from coordinate 7,966 downwards.
TCTAAGTCTGGGACTGATGGTTGCACTTGGGAAGCCACATACAGAGTCCTAAGTTGGTCCCTTGAATTCAAGTGACATGCTTTTGGCTGAGAAGTTCTTCTCTATCTTGAGCTAGCCTAGCCTTGACATACAAGTCAGTCATGGAAGATCAGAGCTGTTATGAGCCTTAAAGGTCATATTTGCCAGCTCTTAAATGTCATTAGGCTGGCTATATCAGAAACCCCTGAAGAGTTGTGTTGTTATTATTCTTAAACTCGTTTAACTTATATTTAATTATAGTAAACATAAATGTACTCATTATAAACATTCAAACCATACAGAGAAGTAAAAGTCCCCTTTGACCCTCTCTCCCATACTAGTCTCCATACCAGAAGTTAAGTCTGCTTCTGCTTCCAGACTTTTAAAATATGCTTATCATTTCCATATATATGAACATATGGAAATATAATTTGTTGCTTCTTTTTTTAAACATAAATATTTCACCCCCTCCTGCTTCCCAGATTTGATGTAGCCCAGGATCTTGTTAAACTGAGTTTTGTCCACCTGTTTTCTCCTAGCAGTCAAGTAGTTTTTGATTTTAATGTTAGGTTGGTGACCCATTTAAATGCAACTTTTGCATATGGCATAAGGCAAGAATTGAAATTTATTTTCTCTATATGAACATTCGGTTGGTCTAGCACCACTTATTGAAAAGACTGTCCATTCCTCATTGAATTACCCTGACAACTTTGTGAGGCATCAGTTGGCCATATATTTGTGAATCAATTTCTGGACTATTTTTTTCTATGAATCTGTGTGTCTATCCTTATGTGAGTACCACATTGTCTTAATTAATGTATACAAATATATAGTACATCTTGAAATTCGGCAATATATGTCCTCCACCTTTGTTATTCTTTTTCAAAATTATTTTGGTTATTCTAGGTCCTTTTTATTTCCATATAAATTTTAGGGTCAGCTTCTCAATTTCTAACAAAACAAAACAAAACAAAACACCTGCAGGTATTTTTTTGGCATTGTGTTTTATCAATAGATAAATGAGAGGAGCAATGTCAACTTAACAATACTGAGTTTTACAATTCATGGAAATGATATTATATATCTCCATTATTTTGGTCTTCTTTATCTCAGCAAGTTTTGTACATTGATTGTAGTGATGTTAGGCATATTTTGTTAAATTTATCCCTAAGTGTTTCAGGTTTCTTTGGATTTGTGTGTATTCAAATATTGGTAACTTGTGTTTTCTCTCTTTTTTCTTATCAATTTTGCAAGGGGGTTATAAATTTTATTGGTCTTTTCAAAGAACCAGCTTTTGGTTTCAATTATTTTCTTTATTGTTTTCTGATAAATAATCCAAGGGTAAACGAGAAGCTCAGAAAACTAATATTCAGAGTGATTAGGAGACATATCCAAGGTCCCAGGGCTAGTGAATGGAGGAGTTGGAATTTCAGCCCTCTTCCATCTGTTTCATCTCTGGCTACCACCACCCAAATGTTCAACCCCTGGGCATCCTTCCATTCCTTATATTCCTCCCTCTACTCTTCTGGGTTTCATGTCCTCCTTTTGTAGCTTCTCTCTGAAATCCTGTTTCCTAAAGTTATGACACATTCCAAATCTCTTAACTGAATGTTTCTTCCCCTCTTTTCCAAAATCTGAATTTTTCCTAAGGCCACACTCTTGGATGGGCTTTTTCCTAATCACTTGAAATTTTTCCCGCTCTGATATCTAAATCTCTTGTATCTTGCTTTTTTCTAGCAACTCTCCCAGTTTTCTCCCACTCTTATTCCCACAGTACGTGTTCTCTGGTTTAATCAAATCATTTTATCCTTCTATCTCCTCCCTATACCCCACCATTATCTCGATGTAGTCTGCATGATCAACTCCTATAACATCTTTGCTACTTTTCTCCTTATCTTTGTGATTTGGGAGCTTGGTACTTCTTGCCAATCTTTCTATGTGGTTCCTGTTAGCTCTCTCTCTTTCCTTGCCCACAGTATTTCTCTTCAAGCCCTCCTCCTTACCATTTTCCAAAACACTCATCAAATGTCTTAAAACCAACTGTGAAATGAGAAATCAAATATTATTCTTCCTTATTCAAGTTACAATCATTTGTAACTGACATCAATACCACAATCGTAATTACTTTCTTGTTGAGTTTAATGTTCCTTTATATCATCTGACTGGATTGAATCTGTATTACCTTCTTTGGAACCGTCACTGTTTTATTGAGTACTATGAGTTAATGAAGGCTCAAAAAATCTGATGCTATAGAGACCTAATATTAATTACAAGTAAGCTTAATAGTTTTTAAATTTCCTTGTGCCCAAAGCAAGAGTCTGACAATATTGCATCAAGGCAGAATATTCTTGAACACGTCATTTGTATCTGTTGGATGATTTGGAATTTCAAATCAGATTTGGAGTAGGAAAGACTGGGACGGTTTTCTGGACTGCAGGATGTCGAAATGAGGACAAAGATATAATGAATGCCAGTAATTCTCCTCCTGGCTTGTTTTCTCTTTTTTTCCCCCCTCCTCTGGTGGTGGAAGGAGTCAGGGCAAATCTTAGAGGAGACTAGGGGAGATTTTGTAAAGTTGGGCAGAGTCTCCTCATGAAACCTTTCCTTCCAGAGTCAAGCTTCACTGGGGGTGTGACCTGCCTTTCTTGGTGTGATAGATGGGTGTGGTCATAAAAATTCCTAAGATTGCATGGATCAACTTGCATCTTCCAAGGTTCCAAGGACTCTAATGGGCCACGGTCATGGGTGAAGGGTTCTGGCACCAGTAAGGGAAGCCAGCGCCATTACAGCCACTACATCCTACATTCCTGTCAGCAACTCTTGAATCAAGTACTCCATCAACACCATTATTACTCAATTCAGATTTGAATAAATGTTTATTAAAACTTTTACATGTGGGAATATTGATGAAGATATCTTTGAGGGGTGCTGGCTGGTTGTTAATCAAAGGGTTTCTTTATGCAGCATCTCAGAGGTCTGCAGACTCAGAGTTCATGATTTCTTGGTGACAGACCCAGAATAACTGAATCCACATCAGATTGAAGCCAAAACAAATGTCCATATTTTAATTTGTAATGTTAGGTATCCCTTTACAATGGCCAGAATGGCCTTTTTCTCTAAGTTGAAATGATTTCAGATATCTGCTTTTGGTAACTGTGATATTAGGACAGAGAAGTAGTAAGGGGAAGCAAGCAGAAGTGTGGCTCGCCAATCTAGTAAGCTTAAGCCCGTAGTTGGTACCGGCTACTGGCCAAGCAGGGCGGCTGGAACGGGTGACAACGCCCTCGGCCTGGTACGGGTGATATCGCCCTCTCTTGCCCTATTGCCCACTTGCTGTTTGTCTCCCCGCCCCCCGTCTTTTCCTTTTCGCTCCCACCTCCCTCTTACGTCCCTCCTACTATCTTACCACACCCCACCCACTTCCCCACCACTATATAAGATGTGAGCTTCCGCAATAAAGTAGACTGCGCCATCAGCCTGTCTCCGTGAACATCATTCGCGCTGTCCTTACCTCCATTCCGGGCAACAAAGTAGAATGTAATAAGAAGAATAGAAAATGTTTATATAGAACATATGACGTGTCATACATTGTTTTAAGAACTTTGCCTACATTAACTCCTCACAATAATCCTACTATGTGGAGGTTTGCTATTATTATCATCATCCCAATTTATAGATAAGGAAACAGTCTGGCTCCAAATTATGAGCTCATAACCGCTATCATATGGTTTGGGCAATATTTCATCTGTATACAAAGAGATCCCTTAAAATATCTGTTCTCCACAGCAATGGATCATCTTCCCAGGGACCAGATGAGTCATGAACTGTGACCCATTCTCCCCAGGAAAATGCTAGATGGCCACTGATGAATTCCTGAGCCATATTTCTAAGGTCGCTTTTCCTTATCCCAATGTTATGTGTCATTAGACCTGTTTATACTATGATTGAGATAAAATAAGGTCATTGATCTTGGGGCTTGTGAGTCATCTTGTCCCATCCATCCTGGGTTGATAAAAGGGCCCAATCCTCATGCATTCAGTCACTCAATCAGCAAATGTTAATGATGCTTTTTCTGTACCAGGCTCTTAGCTGGGCCTTGGGGAAACAGAGATGAATGAGACAGACATTTTGTCCAAAGTTGCATCTCTTGGTGTTTGAGGATTGCCCAAGCGCTGGAACCATCAGCAGGTACCACACCAGGCAGTAACACAAATTATCCCACTTACACCATGCAGTCAATTATTTTGCCTGTATGTTTAATGAGTCTGTGATTTCAAGTCTGGTTGTGGCCTGCTGTGCTCCAGTGGCCTCACTCAGGGGCCCTGCCTCAGCCTATTTTCTTGAGGAAGGTCCACTTCATATCTTTGTTTCTGAGGCTATACATGATGGGGTTGAGAAAGGCAGAGATGACATTGCAGAAGGGATCCAGTTTCTTGTACTGCTCTGCGGAGACATTGGCTCTGGGGTTCATGTACACAAACATGGCAAATCCAGAGAACATGGTGACCACAGTGATGTGGGATGTACAAGTAGAGAAGACCTTGAATTGGGCCTGGACTGAGAAGATTCTCAAGATGGTGGCAAGTTGCAAACATAAGAGGCCAGAATGAAGGAAAGAGGTACCAGGAGAAGGATGAAGCCCAGGATGAAATCTATCCAGACATGGAGGATATGTCTGCACAAGCCAGCTTTAGGACAGCAGGAACCCTATAGAAGAAGTGGTTGATCATTATGGGGCCGCAGTAAAACAGGTATATGGTGAAGACAGTAAAGACTAGGGAACAGATGACACTCCAAAGTCCACAAAATGCCACCATTGCCCCACAGTGCTATGAGCTCATTATAAACTTGTTCCTGAGTGGGTAGCACATGGCCACATATCTATGATAGGCTATGACAGAGAAGAGCCACCCCTCACTGATGCCCCACGCCAACAAGAAGTACATCTGGACTACACACCCAACACAGAATATTCTTCTGGCAGACCAGATGCACCAACATCTGGGGCATAATAGTATCGACATAGCTCATGTAGAGTATGGAGAGGACACTTAGGAAGAAGTACATATGAGTGTGGAGGTGGGAGTCCAGGTGGATCAGGACGACAACAAGCCCATTGCCCACAAGTGTCGAGAGGTAGAGGAAGATGATGTGGAAGAGGATTACAATAATTTGGGAATCCCTGGAGAAGCCCAGAGGATGAAATCAGGCATGGAGCTGGGGTTCTTGCAGGAGAAGTCCTGCATTCTCCTTCATCTGCATAAAGACAAATGGACCTATTGGTGGCCCAGCTTAGGATGCATATTCAGGCACCATGGCCATTCAGTTTTTTTTTTGCAAGGTTAGTGGTTATTTTGATCCTAGTTGGGATTAATATCAGGGCAGAAACTGATATCTACTAGGTGTAAGGCTAACTTTGGGGAGGGGAGGGAAATCTTCATGAAAGTTTCTATTTATCTGGTCCAAAATATTTTCTTAGAAGCCTCCAGGGCCTCATTTCCTTCCCTCCATCAGTCACAGCAAGCCTGCCAGCTTTCCTCTCCTTCAGGAGCTGCCATCACTTAGTGTATTGCTTGTAGTTCTTTGCTTGCCCTGGTTACAGAGTGGGATGAGGAAGAGTTGAAGTTCTCCCTTCATTTCTCCCCTACACAAGCATTCAGGACCCTTTTTTCGGTATTTTAAACTTTTAATCATTATAGAGAAATAGAAGTCAGAAAGTTGAGGAAGATACAATAGCTCCAGAAATGTTTTAAGTTCTTAGAAGCTTTTCTTCAGCTTTCTGTTTCTTGATTCTCTTGAGTCTTTGGACTATTTCTCATGCCTGATTTTATTTTAGATGGAGGAACTTGACACTTCCTGGCCCTACCCACATCTATAGGGAAGGGTTCTTCCTGCTTGACTGTAAAATTATAATTTTAAGCAGAATTGTGGTCAGAATAATAGCTGTCTCCTTTGTCATAAGGCAGCATTGGCATATTTGAATCCCTGTAGTCTGATGGGAATACCTATCCTAATGGTAATCTGCCCCTCAGTGGCCCTTTTTTCCCTGCATTTGAGATTTTTGATTGCCAGGGAGTTCAGGTTAAGGCCTGTGCTTGGGGTTGATTTATCTCTTCAACACTGAAAGCTGATTCTCTTGTTCCTGGTGTCATAGGAGGTGGTGCATTGTAGTTCAAGACCAGGTACTTGGAATCAGAAGATGTGAGTCCAAGTCTTGGCACTTTCCATGTTCTTTTTTGTCAATTGAGCCATAATTTCCTTCTCCGTAAAGTGGACATAAATTCCTAACTGGGAGAGATCCTGTTAGAAGTAATATATGATATATGTGAAGCAACTAGCATTGTGACTAGCACAGAGCAGAAACTCAATAATGCTAGCTCCCATCAAGTCCTTTTTCCCATGGGGTTATTCACTGAATGGCCAACAAACATTGGTTGAGCACCTTCTACCTATCAGAGTTGGGGAGATCTAACATTTAGCTAATTGGAATTTCAGAAGATAAGAATAGAGAGAATGGAAAAGAGTTAATATTCAAAGACATAATGGCTGAGAATATTCCAGAAATATTGAAGATATTATTCTTCAGGTACGGGAATTCTAAGAAATCTCAAACAGGGTGAAAAAAAAATCCACAACATAGTAAAATTTTAGAACAACAAAGAAAAATCAAATATCTTATAAGCAGTCACAGAGAAGGGGCATATTACCTGTAAAGGAATGGCAACGAGAATTAACTGCTATTTTTACAACTTCAACAATTGAATCAGTAGAGGGTAAACGAATATCTTCAATGTAATGAGAGAAAATATTGGTCAACCTAGACTTCTATCACTTGCTAATCTACCTTTTAGGACTGAAGATTTCTTTTGTGTATTATTATTATTACGCTGGTCACCTTATTGAATTATCTTATAATAGTTTTTTCACTTGGTTCTTCTAAGATTTACTGATTATAGTTGGCATTTTGGTTGACTCTCCAACTTCCATCCCAATCCTTCATCATTGAATGGTAACAATGAGGATTGGAGAAATTGATCTCAGTTCAAGGACTGAGCCTTATTTGTCTAAGGGTGATTTCATGCTCTTTTGCTTTGTGATCCAATCTGAGAAGTATTTTATTTAATAAGTGATTTTTGTCGAATTTAATTGGTTTAAATGATATATTCCTTTTTGTTTTTTTATGCTTTCAGGTTTTCTTTTGTATTATTGTTCATCCGTGTTTTCTTTCTTTTGTGCTAAATGCTTTTGTTTGAAAGATTTGTATACACTTTTATTGAGGTATAATTCATATACTAAAAAAATCTGCCTTTTAATTTGCATGATTCAGTGATTTTTAATATAGTCATAAGGTTGTATACCATCATCACTATCTAATTCCATAACATTTTTATCACTGCAAAAAGAAATCCGTACCCCTTAGCAGTCACTCCCCACTTTCCTCTCCTCCAGCCTCTAGAATCACCACTTACCTTCTATCTTTTTCGCTTGCCTATTTTGCACATTTTATATAAATGGAATCATACAATATATGGTTTTTTGTGTCTGGCTCCTTTCACTTAGCATGATGTTCCCATTCATGTTGTAGCATATATCAGTATTTCAATCCTTTAATGGCTGAATATATTCCATTGTATGGATATTACACATTTTGTTTATCCATTCATAAGTTGATAGACATTTGGGTTGTTTGCACTTTTTGGCTATTATGAGATATGCTGCTATGAACATTCACATACAAATTTTTCTGTGAACATATGTGTAACCGTTGGGGAATTTGATGTAATTATGAATTCCAAAAATATAATTGGATCATGCCTGTAATCTGATCTGTTAATCTGGGCATGATTGAATTATGATTAGGGCGTTGACTGGGCCATGTCAGTCAGTAGGGCGTTGAGCCCCACCCCCTGGTGGGTGGGGAATTGAATGTAAAAGGCAAGGCAAAGAA
>JAQZBX010059116.1:0-17594 GCA_029593785.1 Cabassous unicinctus | reverse complement strand
CTCCTCCCAAGGGATGCCAAATAGGCTCTGGAAAACTTATTAAGCACTTCCCATTGACTGACTCCCTTAGGGGAGATGAAATTTTGATAGTCCTCAGTGCAGATCTATTAAATTGGCTGACTGCCCTCTTTCAAGCCAAGCCTCTGTGTCCTGTGGTGGTTAGGTAAATCAGAGTTCCTCATTGGATTCACCCAGGTAAGGTGTTGAAAGTACAGAGGTGGGAATGCTCTTATGGTAATATAACAAGGAAGGGTCACTGGTTTAGGGTGTTGGTTGTTGGTTGGGGGGGAATTCAGGACAGGGTGCACCTGTAGCAGGCTTCTAGGGAGTGTGTGAGTGTTCATTCTGTCATAATGTGTAGTATCACTCAGTGGAGACCCACATAATGAGTGGGAAGGTGTTGGACTCCCATCTGTGGGAGGACAGATTTGTTCAGCAATAGACAGGCAGGAGCCTCTCAAGAGCAAGGGCACTTCCTAATAGGGGGGGACAAACCAGTGTCAAGACCTCTTCTTGTATGTACCTATGAATCTTGTTATCCAAGGCATCAAGCCAGGGTGTTGTCATGAGCACCTGGAGGATGGTGTGGGAGGAATAGACTAGATCAAAGAGGGAGTATTTAGTGGTCAGTGGAAATGTTCTTCATTAACATACACTGATGGACACAGAACTTGGTAAATATCATCAAAATTTATCAAAGTGTATGATCTAAAATGTAAACCATAATGTAAACCATTGACAATGATTACTATCTATGTTTCACTATTTATGTTTCAATTATAACAATGCTAACATCCACATAGAAAAAGGTATTAATATGGGGGGAGGAAAGGGAGAGGATGTTGGGTATATTAAAGTCTCCTGTATTCTGTGTGTGACTTTGCTGTGACCTAAAACTTCTTTGAAAATAAAATGAAAAATAGTGAGACACTGGGGAATGAGAGGGGGAAGGTTCCACTCTACAGACTACACAACAGATATTGCAGTGATGAAAGGCACAAGGTCAAAAAAATTTTTTATATATATTTCATTTTTTTGATATCTCAATCTCTTAATTTTATTTTATTTTTTTAAATTTATGTATTTTATATCTTACATTTAAACTTATAATTATTATTTCATTTCCCTATTAATTGTATTCAGCTATTGTAATGGCTTCAACTTTGAAGAAACTTTGGATCACAGAAGGGTTACAACTGGGGCAGGGGACGATCATTGGTGTGGGGTGTCATTGATGGGGAATGCATGGGAGGAAGTTCACCTGAGCATAAATAAAATGTATATAAAAATGTGCAAATTTTCATGGAGCATTGTTGCAGTGGGTGGAGAATCACTCAATAAATGAGGCAATACTTAATTCCTATCCTGGAGAGCTCTGCCACATTCTCTTAGGGAGCAGCAACATTCCTGCAAATGCAGAGCCATTGGCTGGTGAAATAAGATTATCCTCTGATGAGCGCATGATATTGATGACTAGCCTTATGAGCCTTTGCTCTTGAAATTGAAACTTAACCTATTGTTATGGGGTACCTAAGGGTTGCCTCCTGAGAGCCTCCTTGTTGCTCAGATGTTGCCTCTCTCTAAGCGACTCAGCATATGAATGCCTTACCTCCCTCACAGGATGGGACATGACATCTGGGGATGAGCTTCCCTGGCTCCGAGGGATTGCTACCAAGCACCAACTGGCAATGAAACTGGAAAAAGACCTTGAATAAAAGGGGGAAAAGGTTAAGACAAATGAGTCTATATGGCTAAGAGACTTCAAAATGAGTCAGGAAGTCATCCCAGAGGTAACACTTATGCACATCTCAGTAGGATCTCATAGAATTCCAAAGTGGATATCACCCCAAATAGTGTGGATCCTGAGTGATCTGGAGACACCCAGGTCCTATATCAGGGCAGATAGTTCCATAGTTTGTTGCCTTGCCAGTGGGCCTTACTTTGGAGTTTGTGCTCATGAGAGTGACAGAGATGGACTCAACTATGTCTTCCCTGCACATGGTTCATCTATCACTTATATTCAAAACTATACTTGGTGCTGGAGTTTGTAGGTGTATGTCCAGATACTTGAGTCTGTGGGCTGTCCGTGTGCCAGTTGGGCCTGGAACCTCAGTGGAGCAGCAACTCCTATTGTACAGTGCATTTTACTCACCTAGAACAACTGGCGGCGTGATGATGATGGACAATGGCTATCCCAGGGAATGGAGAGTCTGCAGCTGCAGGCAGGATAATACCACCCATCTTAACCACGGGATATAAGCCCCCTCTCTATTGGAGGTGGAGTGGACATCACCAACCAGACTCCTCAGGATGGGGGAAAGAGCTATGTATTAAAGTGGACTTACTGGTATTCTGCTATAGACATATTATGGGTCAAGCAATGGATGACATTACAACATTGATGTGGAGCCAGTGGACACTGGAGGCTCTCGGGGCAGGTAGAGAGGAAAGCAGTTGTAATACAGGGTCTTTTTTGGAACTTGGGAATTTTCTTGAGTGACATTGCAACAACAGATATAGGCCATTTTATATCATCATATAAACTGAACTCTGTGGGAAAGAGTGTGCTCTACAATGTAATCTATGTTCCAAGCTTAATGACAAAGCACCAGGATGTGTTTATCAATTGCAATTAATGTTCCACACTAATGAAGGATGATTATGTGGGAGGTTGTGGTAAGTGTGGGAGGTGGGGCCTATTGGAATCCCTATAATTTTTGTGTATCATTTATGTGATCTAATTGTGTTTTTAGAAAAATTGAAAAATTTTAAAAAAGTATTTATGCTTCTCCATTAGAGATTCACAAATTTAAAGAGAAAATCTCCATCATCTCAAAAACGGTAATAAATAAATAAATAAATAAAGTGATGGATTTCTTAACAGAGGAAAATGTTAAGAAAACTTCCTACATCATTTCAGGTATGTGAAAGATATAGAACAGAGTGAACATCACGTTCAGTGTTGAAATTTTAGAAATGTTCCAATTAAAATCTGCACCAAGTCATGTACCTCAATTATCACTATTTCTACTCATCATTTCCTGGAGGTACTATAGAGGATATTATGATAAACAGAAGAGATAAATATCCAAGAATTGGAAAAATAAAACTACACTCTTATTCACAGGTGATGCGAATGTTGATATCAAAAATGAACTCATAGTTATATTATAATTATGAAGGGATTATTTGAAGTTTTTAGAAATAGGGTTAACATAAAAAAGTAAATTTCATTTCTATATACTATGAGACACAGAAAATAAGTCTTGGGTAAAATACAATTTAAAATAGAAAGCAAACATATAAAAGAGAAAGAAATAAATCTCATAAAATATAAGCAAATTATAAATTTTTTGAGAGTCATTGTAAAAGACAAGCAAAAGGGGAGATGTAACTTATTCTTAGGGAATTATAATATCATATGGATGGCATTTTCTCTAATGTTGATTATAGATTCAGTGCAATTAATGAATATCCCAACAGTATTTTTCATGGAATTCCTCAAGCGTATTCTAAATTTATGTGAAATACAAAAGAGCATTAAAAACATGACAGATCTGAAGGATAAAAAGAAGGAAGGGAGATTGGCCTTTGCAGATAGCATCTTTTGCTATATACTATAAGAATTTAAAAAAAATAGTGATATAACCAGATGTTTAGAAAAATGTTATCCAATTAAACAAATAGAGTTCAGGAATAAATCATCTCCTGCATAACCTCATGCATGAAAATTTATACATGATAGAAGAAATTGTAGTTTAGTAGTGAAATACTGACTGGTCATTTATTGGTGCTGGAAAACCAATTTTCCATAAAGGAAAGAAAAATGAAATTGTATCTTTATCCCTCATGATACAAAAAATTCATTTCAAGACCGAGTATATACTTAAAGATAAAAGGCAAATTTATATTATTATATGAAATTATGATTGAATATATTTATCCTGTTAATATTGAGAGCGATTCCTTCAATATGGCAAAAGATAAACATAAAGAAAAATTTGAAATTTTACTATATTAAAATTAAGAAATTTATTAAAAATCTATCATAATTTGAAGAAAAAAATCACTAAATGGGAAGAGGATATTAAAAAAGTTTTCACTTACACAGCATTCATGACCAAATATATATTCATATAAAAAACTCCTTTGTCTTAATAAGAAAAAAGTAAACAATCCATTAGAAAAAATATATACAAAAGACACCAATATCCATATAATTGAAGAGAAAGCCAAAATTGCCTGTAAGAATATGAAAAGATTATTAATTGTCGGGAAAATGCATACTAAAATCATGTCATAATATTTTAACCAATCTTCTGACAGAATCTAAAGTTGAAAAAAATCATGTGTTGGCAAGAACGTGGGACTATGGGCCCTCTCATGCATTACTTTAATTCAGGGGTTCTTAAATTTTTTGTTCCACTGACCTCTTTGCAAGTCAGTTGAAAACCTTGGACCCCTTACTAAGTCCACCTTATACTGTGTATTATTTGATTAATATATCACACCCACACCAGTATGTCCCCACAAGAATAATGTTTTATTGAATTTTGATTCAAGTCCATGGACCTCTTGTTAGAAACACTGCTTTAGAGAGTGTTAATTTTTGCCAACTCTTTTGATAGGGATTGACTATTAAATTGAATATAGGCATTTCGTATAACAGTGATTCAAGTACTAATGATATGTCATGAAAAACTCTTGTACATTTACACCAAGTGATGATTTCAACAATGTTCACAGAAATCTGGTTTTTATAATGAAAAAAAAATAAGAAAAATAGGACAAATCACTTGCTCAAAAATAGAATCATGGGTAAATTGTATGTTCTTCGTATGATGAAACACTTCATAAAGGAAAAGGAATGAACCAAACACATACTTCAGGTATATAAAACTCAAAGTTATACTTCTGAGCAAAAGAGATCATTCACAGAAGTTTCAAAGTAAATCTTGGTAAAATAGACATACATATATGTATATATGAAGAAGTTACCTCCATAGTCAGAGTGAGGAGATAGTTTGGAGAAGGGGTGTCAAGTCACTTGAAAGTTACTGGTCATGTTTTATTTGTTAAACATTTTGGAGTTAAGGAGTTAATTTTATTTTGACTATATATATGCATAAGTATATAGGTACATATGTGAATATATAAATATAGTTACATATATGCACACACAAAAGCACACACTCATTTAAAATTACTATTTTATTCAATATGTATTTTTTCAAATACAATTATAAAACTCAATGATGTATTGAAGAGCAGATATTGTGCTGAAAAAAATAGGGATAAGCATCACCTGGAAAATTCCCCTGGAGTCAATCCAAAAGGTTTAAAAATTGAAGATGATTTATGTAAGAGAGGAGTAAATGCAAGAATTAGTATAGCTGTATGAAGGGAATTCCATAAGTTGAAAAGCAGTAATTCAATAAATAATTTGAGGAAATAAACTTGAATTTAAGAAAGTGGAGAAGGGTCTTAGTTTTCTGCCTATGTGTCAAATAACACACATTAGATTGGCTAAAACAACAGAAATTTCTTGAGTAATAGTTTCAAGAGCCTAGACATATATCTTCCTCCCAGGCTTGGTAACATTCTGGCTGACATGAAATAATTGGGTTCCTTGGGTTCCTGTTATACGGCAATGCACTTTGCTGGATTCTCTCCTTTCTCTTCCATGTTCTGTGTTCTGGCCTCTAGCACATCCCATGAAATTTTCGTTTTTAATTATTCTAATAACAGGATTAAGACTAATGCTGACTCATTTGTCCATGCATTAAATAAAATGATATTTTCAAAATATCTTATTTACAATGGGTTCACAGTTACAGGAAAAGAATTAAGATAAGAATATGCCCTCCAAGGTACATAATTCCAGCAAACACCAAAAGCAACAATCAACTGAATGACAAAATAACCTTGAATTTAAGAAAGACATAATTATTCAGGTAAGCATTCATTGTCATTGATACCACTGTCATTCAAAATAGTTGCAAATGGCAAAAAACCTAATATACATTAGTAAAATATATGAATGTTTAGACATGAAAACTATGGAGTTTCTCCTGGGGTTGTCCTGAGACCTGAACCTTGACCTTGTCCAAGAAGAAATTATGCATAGTGAATAGAGACTTATGGAAGTGAGGTGATTAATAGGATTTTAACTCAGCTTGAACAAACAAAGTGTATACAATTCGGGAAGGTATACTTGAAGTGGACCTACTCTGCAGCTGGCAGAATCCACACAATGGTTCCCTGACGTATGGAGTATAGACAAATTTCTAGGAAAAGCCAATTGGAAGCCAGGAAACTGCATTTACCTAGCAAAATAGTAAACTAAAACCAATAAAACATTTGTAGTTGAATTGCAGAGATTTGTAACCCCATCAAGGATTTGAAGGATGCAAGGGTGATCATCCCCACCAGTGGTTGATTGAGATTAATTTATGACTCCCAAAAAAAAGAAAGATTATTTGTAAACTAATCTATTTGTCTGGGTGTGATACCCTTGATTATATTAAATTCAGTTGAGGGAGCCTTGATTAGATTACCTGTCAAGATTGTTTGAAGGCTTTTTGATTTGACCATGTCAGTGAGGCGTGACTCATGTTGAGTCCTGCCCTCTTGGTGCTTGGTGGGTCTGATATAAAATGACACACAGACAGACAGACACACAGGGAAGAGAGAACTCTATCATTTTTTATCTGGCCATGTAACAGAAAGAAGTCTCAAACAGCTAGAGCCCCAGGGAGAGATGACCTATTTTGCTTGATACCTTACACCTGACCTTGGGAAGAGAGCCAAGACTGATATAGGAATCCCTGAAAAAACAAGCCTGCAGCTGAAATCAGGAAGAAGTGTAGCAGTTGATCCTGAGAGAGGAAACCAGAGGAGAAGGCTGAAACCTCACAGAGACTGCCCACCACCTTGCTTCAACATGTGCCAACTGACATTGGTGAGAAAGTACCTCTTGTGGTAAATTGAGTTGGAAATTCTCTGGCCTTGAGGCTGTAAGATTTTACCCCAAATAAATATCCTTTATAAAAGTCAATGGATTTCTGGTACTTTGCATTGGCAGCCCTTTGGCAGACTAATATACCACCATATCACCATTCAACTATCCTATACAGCCTGCAAAAAAAGAAATTACTGTTGGAGTATGGTAGTAGATAATTCTGAACGTAACCAGGTGGTGACTCCAACTGCAGCTTCTGTTCCATATGTGGTATTTTATCATTACTTGAGAAAATTAATACAACGTATGGTACCTGGTGTGCAGGTATTGACATAGCCATGACTTTTGTCTCAATGTACCTTAGCAAAAACAAAAAGAAACAGTTTTCTTTCATCTGGCAATATACCTCCCTGTCCTACCTCAGAGATATAACAGCTACCCAGCCCTATATCATAATCTATTCCTCAAGAAATTTGATCACCTTTCCCTTCCACAAGACATCACCCTTGTCCAGTACATTGGTTACATTATATTGATTGGACCTAGTGACAAGGGATAGTAACAACTTTACGATAATTGGTAAGAAATGTCCAATCAGAGGATGGGAAATAAATCCAACAAAATTCAGGTGAAATTTCTAGGGCCCAGTATTGTGGGGCAAGGTATGATAACCCTTGTAAGATGAAGGATAAGGTGTTGCCTCTGGCCATCCCTACAACCATAAAAGAGGCACATCACTTAGTTGCCCTCTTTGAATATTGGAGGCAATATATCCCTCATTTTGGTGTGCTATTCCAGCAAATTAATGAGGTGAATTGAAACGCTATTAATTTTCAATTGGGACCAGAATGACAGGCTTCTTAAAATAAATCCCAAAATTTTACACTTGCCCATCCAGCTCTAGACATTTCCATTGATATTCACTTTCTTGAATTAGATAATCATTCCAGGAGTTAATCACCACAAGACTGACATTAAAATTAGACTTTGATTTGATCCACTATTATCTTTCTTGATTCATTTTTAACATACTTAATCTATTCTGTGCCTTCCCTTAAAATTCTAAGTTCGATATACATGTTGAACTTCGGGAAGTGAAAAACAGTTGCTGAAATCTTCATCACTTATACCTAATTTGTGCAATTATCCTCCACACCTGAAAACTTGAATTTCTTTTGCTCATGGGAATGTGATACATTATGTGTATATCATTCATTCTCTTCATGGGGGTCTAATAAAAGGAAAGGTTACCAGAAATATCAGTTCAGGTCCACTCATATTTGCAAACCTGGCGAACTTGTATTCATTTTCTAGTCCTTAGTTATACTCTTCTTATGTGGGTTGTTGAAATGGATGATGTTAGATGATTTTAGAGGTGCAATACAGTACAAACAACTTGAAGATTCTTGCATAAATGAAGCATACATTTCATAAACCAAATGTGATCTTGGCCTATGTCCCAGTTTTCAGTCTGTCTCACTAGTTTCTTATTCCAACATTATTTATTTTCCCTAGTATAAGGGCCTCCCTGAGTGGAGGGAAAACAGTTTTGCATAGTTTAGAAGGGTGAAAGAAAACATGAATAGAAACTATATGTATGATGGGCAGTGAGGATTAACAAATTACACCCAGAAATTCCATCAATTTACCTATGTTCCTTCTTAAGCTCAGGACTTTTCACAAAGTGGGGAAGTCTCCATCCTGCACATTTACAATGAGAATCAATTGCATATTCATGAAAGTTTTGAAATGAAGCCAAAAATACAGTCATAAAAGTACATTTATAGGATTGAAAGATGTTCACCATCCAATTTGAAACTTTAAAGTACTGTAATACACCAGTGATAGGGTACAAAGGGTTAATAACATTATGCATATATACATAACTTCCATAATTATGGTGTGACTAGTCTGCTTGTTTTGAAATTCTTCTATTAGAAGTGTAGTTTTTTCTACATAAAGTCTTGAAATGTACAACAATGCATGCAATACTTTCTGGCATTGTTTTTAATTATAGTAATGGAATCCTCAAAAAACAGAAGTGCCAAAGATCTCTCTCAATCCATGAGGCATGTCTCAATCATGGTAGGTTTCTTAAAGCAGAATACAACCTCCAAACCCTGCAGTGCTTAAAATTTGCCCTGATAAAAGGACACTAATATCTCCCATATGTGAGATCAGGAAGGGCAACTTTATTTACAGAATGTCAGAGCTGAAAGAAATGAGATCACCTTATATATTGCCTTTTCCACAGGCTCAGTGAAGTAAAGTAGCGAGTGGGTGACAGGTCTTTTCCCTTTGAGGTTTGCAAATTCACATGACAGCACACCACCCTTCTGTACCAGGTGCATTTGTTGAACTTAAAAATGTGTGAAAAGAATGAGATGGTTCAAAGAGCTCAAAACCCCAGAGCATCATTTCTCTTCAAACAGCCTCTCTCAGCACCACATTTTCCTCATGGTGTTCTTCAAATCTATGTTTCTCAGTGGGTGGATCAGGGGGTTAAACTTGGGTTCAACCATAGTGTAAAATAGGGCCAACACCTTGTAATCACTGACAGAATCCACCATGGTGGCATAAGGTTAAGGAAATTCAAATTTAATGATGAGATAATTTATAATGCATAATTTTCATGAAAATAAAATGTAAAAGCTTGTCCATATAAAAGTTTGATGATGTTTCAGGAAATCAACATATCTCTTGAAACTACTCTATGTTCATTGTTGCCTTGTTCAAATTTGGAAAATAGAAATGATCTAAATAGCTAACAATAATAGAATGTAAATAACATGTGATAGATACATATTATGGAAAATAAGTCAGAAATTTAAATTTTGGATCTATCTGGCACATCTAAATGGATAAATCAATAAGCTATATTGTTGAGCAAAAACCTTTAGGAACACTATGATCATCACAGTGCTATAAACCATATGTTAAAAAGTCACTCCAAATAATGACTTTCACCAATGAGCACAATATTAGCTGTGGGTATTTCATATATGCCCTTTATCATGATTAGAAATTTTCCTTCAATTTCTTTCTTTTGGTGTTTTGATCAAGAAAGGATACTGGATTTTGTCAAATGCCTTTTCGGCATCAATCTAGATGATCATGTAATGTTTCTTCCTTGATTTATTAATGTGGTGTTTTATGCTAACTGATTTTGTTGTGCTGAACCATGCTTGTATGCCTGTGATAAAACCCACTGGATTATGGCATATATTAATAATTCTTTTAATGTGTTGTTGGATTTCGATAGTGAGTAAGTTGTTGAGGACTTTTCCACACGTGTTCACTAGGGAAATCAATTTGTAATTTTCATTTTCTTGTGATACATTTATCTGGCTTTGGAATTAGGGTAATATTGGCTTCATATAATGAGTTTGGCAGCATTTCCTCTTGTTCAGTTATTTGGGAGAGTATGCACAAGATGGGTATTAGATCTTTGAATGCTTTGTAGAATTCATCTGTTAAGCCATCTGGAACTGGTCTTTTCATTTTGGAGAATAAGTTGACGTCCGTTTTAATCACTGTACTTTTGATTGGAATATTCAGGTCCTCCATTTCTTCAAGAGTCTGTCAAGGTTGTTCATAGGATCCTAATAATTTTTTTCATTTCATGTACATTGCCTGGTTTGTTGACATAGAGTTGCTCATATTATCTATCATCTTATGACTTCTTTTTTCCTGTGGGGTCAGTAGTAATGTCCCCATTTTCATTTCTGATTTTATTTATTTGCATCTTCTGTCTTTCTTTCTTTGTTATTCTAGCTAAGGTTTTGTCAATTTTGTTAATCTTCTCAAAGAACAAACTTTTGCTTATGTATATATACATAGATTCCATAACTATGATGTGAGAAGGCTTTTCCTTCGCAATTTCATTTATATCTGCTCTGATATTGGTTTAATCATTTATTTTGATTGCTTTGAGAATAGATTGTTTTTCTTTTCCTAGTTTCTCCAGCTCTTTAGTTAGGTCAGTGGTTTTAGCTCTTTCATCTTTGCTAATGTCAGCTTTGAGGGCTATACATTTCTATCTCAGCACTCCCTTCACTGAGTTCTGATATGTTGTGTTCTCATTTTCATTTGTCCATGATATTTATTGATTTCTCCCACAATTTCTTCTTTGATCCACTCATTATTTGAGTGTGTTGTTTCATCTCTCTATATCTGTGAATTTTCCCTTTTTCTACTTGTTGGTGATTTCCAGGTTTGTTTCATCATGATCAGAGAAAGTGTTTTGTATAATTTTGAACTTCTTAAAATTATTGAGGTTTCACTAACTTCCACACTAAACGGTGGCTCAAGTCGAGGTGCTCTTGAGGACTCTAGAGAGTCCTAGACACACAGTCAAGGCAGACAACCCCAGGAAATTGTGACCCCATCAGGGGGCCTTACTTTGAAATATATGATAACCTATCTCCCCAATGCATCCGAGATAGTATCATTTATGATTTCCCTACACACAGTTCTTCTGCTCCCCTTATTTGAACCTGTAGTTAGCACTATACCCATTAATTATATGTCCCAGAGCCTTAAATCTTTCGTCTGTTCATATGCTGGTTGAGCCCTAAATCTCTTCAGACTCATCCAACACAAGTAACAAAAGGGTAATGATGGACAAAGACCATTCCAAAAAAAACTGAGACTGTAATTACAACTACAACAAGACATTTCCATCCGTCTGACTCATGGACTCTAACCCCTCTCTAAATTGGAAGCAGAGTGGGCATCACCAACCCCAAATCCTCAAGATTGAGGAAGGAATAAACATAAGGTGGAAACGCAACTATAGACTAAAGTAGTTTAATTATTATTCAAATAATTGAAGAAATTGCAACATTGACACAACAGTGGTGGTCACCAGAGGTTCTGAAGGGAGGGAGAAGGAAGAATAGGTGTAATATGGGGCATTTTGAGATTTTGGAATTGTTCTGCATGATATTGCAATGATAGATACAGTCCATTATACATTTTCTCAAAACCCATATAATAGTGTGGTACAAAGTGTAAACGATAATGTAAACTAAAGACCATGGTTAGCAGCAATGCTTAAATATCTGTTCATCAATCATAACAAATGTACTACACCAATGAATGATGTTGTTAATGGGAGAAAGTGTAGGAGGGGATTTGGTGAGATATATTGCAATCCCTCATTTTTTGACGAAACATTTACGTAATCTGAAGCTTCTTTAAAACTAAAAAATAAAAAATAAATTTATTGAGATCTACTTTGTGACCCAACATATGGTATATCATGGAGAAAGATCCATGATATACCATAGTAGGAGGTGAGTACTGTAAGCTGTGTTGGCTAAAGTTGCCTTCATTGCCCCATGAAATGATGAAACTTCTTCCACATTTCTCCCCTGACATTGGTAGTAATGGAGCTTCAGCCATTTTCAGTAATCCAAGATGTGCAGGGAAAGTACACCTGTAGTTGCCCGGAGAAAGTTTTGATGCTTCAGACCCATTTCTCCTTTGCCTGGGGGCAGGGATGGAGCTGCAGTTGTAGGCAGCAAACTAAGCAGTGTGGATAAAAATTGATAGCAGTTGTGCATGTAGACTGATATACCATCAGCTCCCCAGCTACCCTGCCAAGGACAGGGATTGAACTCCAGGAGTGACAATCATCTAGTCCACATGGTCATTTGAACTTGCAGTTGTCCTGAGAGACTGAAGGAACACTCTGCCCTTTCAGGGGCTGGAATAGAAACACAAGTGGGCTGAACAATCTAGTCCATGTGGACCAAAAGTACATGCAGCTACCCAGAGAAGTTGAGGGGACACCAATCTCTTCCTATACTTTTGGGGGTGAAGATGGAGTGAGAGGTGTCCAATAATCCAATCAGTGCAGGATGAAGTCACCTCAGTTGCCCAGAGAGTCTGAGAAACCACCACCCCCTCCTATCTTATGAGGTAGATTGGAGAGAATCACTAGTGCCCAACAATCCAATCTACATTTAGCTGTACTTAGGTATACAGTTTTAGCAAGCCATATTTACTAATCAGTAGCTAAAGACAGTTCCTGACCATCTCTTACTTCCCCATTTTTGGGAAATGGAGCTTCCAACTCCAGTCAGGGAATAGCTCCTGAGGCAGCTTATGCAGCCACAAGAGGACAGGCACTGGCTTTTGCAGTGTGGAATGCTGTAGTCAAGAATCTTCACTGAAGATGAACAGTCTGCTCCATTTGTTCTTCCAAGGATAATGTAGGATGTTCTTCTGGTCTCCTAGGCCCCCCAAAAAGGTGTTTTAGATAGAGCAAAGTGATCACTGACTATACCATAGGATGAGCTGAATCTTGAAGTTCCTTACTCTGCTGCCATGTTGCCCCTTCCATTTTTAATCTCATTTTTGATTAATAGTATACTATGTTTACATTGGCCCCTCAAACTCTGTGATATCTATTAAGAATTTCCAAAAGGAAACCACTTCCAAAAATCATAATTCCTATTTTAACTGAGGCTATGAGGAAGCAAATTGATTATATACTGGATAAATTTATATTTCATTTATTCTAACATAAAAATTACAGCATTTCATTAATTCTGTATTTTATTAGCAAACAGACTGCATTTTTCTCAGGAAGACTGTGTCCATCAAGAATTTAAGGCACAAGGTTAAATTTTAGAGCCTTAATTAAAACTGAGGCATAAAAATCATGGCATAAAATAATAAAGCACATATAGTGTCTACTTTGTGAAAAATACAAAGACTAAAAAGTAGATTAAAATTTTCTAGAATATCCTAAAATGTTAAACCTATCAGTGGAAACAGGAGGAGAGCAATTGTCTTTTTCTTTGATTTTCTACCTTGTGAATATTTAATGATATTATGATGACTGAAAAAGGAGTTTGAAAATATGTGTGCATATCTACTGATCCCAATTTTGTTTCAATGTGTGTCGTATAAAATACATTAAAAGTATTTATATGAAATTGTAGGGATATTACATAATATAAGAAGAAGTTTTCAATTACATAAATGTTACATTGAAAAACATATATAGATTTTTATTCACTTTAGTGAGGAGAAAATCCATGGAAGCAAATATCTTTTCTGAATGAAGAGTAAAGATAGAAAGATCTAGAGGCAGGGGCATTGAGAAGTCTGCAATGAGAAAGAAGGGGAAACCCAGAGGGTTTCTCAGTAGAGAAATTTTTCTCTGTAAAAGGCAAGAATATCGTTGGAAATGCTACCTTGACTGGAGGAAGCATCTAAAAGGAAAGCAAAATAATAGCTAAAAAGTTTCTTTAGGATTTTAGGGAATTGACTGGACAGTAAAAACAAACAGAAACAATTTTAGAATTGCTTTCTTTTTTTTAAATATATTTTTATTACACAAGTTGTGAACTTACAAAACAATCATGCATGTGTGTAGAATTCCCATACAACAACCCTTCACCAACACACCCCACCCCATACCGTTGTGGAATATTTGTTACAGATTAGGAAATACTATCATCAGACTATTCCCACTAACTAGGGTCTATAGTGTACATTTGGCATATTTCTTCCATGCCCCTCTAATATTAACATAGTATGTCTTTGACAGTAATGCAAGAATATTACAGTATTGCTCTTAACTATCATCCATAGGTTATATTAATTATATTTTTCCCATGCGTCTCCACATTCCCTTCACCCTGGAAAGTGATGTAAATCCGTACTTGTTCACAGAAGGACATTCTTGCATTTAAACTACTAACCACAATTCCCATCCACCTCAGGGTTCACTGAGTTATTCAATCCCCACATTATTCTCAAACTTTATTTTTTAAAAGATACTTAGATTACATAACTGTTACATAAAAAATATAGGGTTTCCCATCTGCCCCACTCCCCACACCTCCCAAACCCTCCCAAAGTAACATCCTTCATTAACGTGGCACTTTTTTCCTTCTTACATCTGAATAATATTCCATTGTATGTATGTACCACATTTTCTTTATTCATTCATTTGTTGTTGGGCACCTAGGTTGATCCCAACATTTACCAATAGTGAATAATGCTACTATGAACATTGGTGTGCATATATCTGTTTGTGTCTTTCCTTTCAGTTCTTTTGGGTATATACTCAGCAGTAGAATTGCTGGATCATATGGAAGATCTATAGTCAGTTTTTTGAGGAACCTCTGAACTGTCGTCCATAGTGGCTGGACCCTTCTACAAACACACCAGCATTGGATGAGGATTCCCATTCACCACATCCTCTCCAACACTTAGAGCCCACTGTTTTATTTAAGAGCTGCCATTCTAATGAGTGTATATGGCATTTCATTGTAGTTTTGATATGTATATCCCGAACAGCTAGTGATTTTAAACATCTTTTCATGTGCTTTTAAGCCATTTATATTTCTTCCTTGGAGAAGTGTGTTTTCAGGTCACTTGCCCATTTTTTTAAATGGGTTGTTTGTCTTTTAATTTTTGAGGTGTAGGATTTCTTCACATAGGCAGGATATTAGGATCCTTTCAGATATATGGCTGCCAAATATTTTCTCCCATTGTGTAGGCTGCCTTTTTACTTTCTTAATAACGTACTTTGAGGTGCAAAAGTTTTTAGTTTTTAGGAGATCCCATTTATCTATTTTTTCTTTTGCTCCTCATGCTTTGGTTGTGAAGTTCATGAAACCATTTCCTATTACAAGATCCTGTAGAAGCTTCCCTACATTCTCTTCCAAGGTCTTTATGGTCTTGGTTCTTATATTTAGATCTGTGATACATCTTGAGTTGATTTTTGTATAAGGTGTGAGATGGAGTTCCTCTCTCATTCTTTTGGATATGGATATTCAGTTCTCCAAGTGCCATTTGTTGAAAAGGCCATTCTCTCCCAGTTGAGTGGGCTTGGTGGCCTTGTTGAATATGAGATGACTGTATATGTCAGGATATATATGAGAATTCTCTAGTCATTTCCATTGGTTGGTATGTCTATCCTTGTGCCAATACTATGCAATTTTGGCCACTGTAACTTTGTAGTATGTTTTAAAGTCAGGTAGTGTGACACCTCAAATTTCATTTTTCTTTTCAATATTTCCTTGGCTATTTGTGGGCTCTTATCATTCCAAATAAAGTTTGTAGTTATTTTTTCCAGTTCAACAAAATACAGATGCTTTCCTGATAATAACACTGCAAAAGATTGGAATAGAAGGAAACTTTATGAACATGATAAGGTGTATATATGAAAAACTCAATGCTAACATCATCTTCAATGTTGAAATCCTAAAAGCTTTCCGTCTAAATTTGGGAACAAGACAAGGATGCCCACTATCATGGCTCCTATTTAATATTGTCTTAGAATTACTTGCTCAAACACTGAGTTAAGAAAAAGATATAAAATGCATCCAAATTGGAAAGGAAGAAGTAAAAATTTCACTGCTTGCAGATAACATGATCATATACTTTGAAAGCCCTGAGAAATCTACAACAAAGCTAGTAGAACTTATAAATGAGTTCAGTAAAGTCACAGGCTATAAGATCAATGCTCAAAAATCAGTAGTATTTCTGTATACGAAGAATGAGCAATCTGAGAAGGAAATCAAGAAAAAAATACCATTTACAAGTGTAACTAAAAGAATCAAATACCTAGGAATAAATTTAACTAAATATGTAAAGGACTTATATACAGACAACTACACAACACTGTTAATAGAAATCAAAGAAGAATTTAATAAATGGAATTATATTCTCTGTTCATGGATAAGAATACTAAACTACATTAAAATGTCTACCTCCCAAAACTATTCTACAGATTTAATGCAATCCCAATAAAAATCAACACAGAATTTTTTGTTAAATTAGAATTGTTTTCAAGTTAGTTCTTTAGAGTCATAACAAAGTTCACATTCTGGATTGTTTCAGTAACTTGGATAATTGTTTAGACTTGCCCTGCATATTTCCTACCCTGTTAAATTATGAAATAGAATATTTCCATTGCAGGTAATATGCCACACTAATGAAAGATGTTTATGTGAGATGTTATGGGAGGTATAGGAGGTGGAGATCATGTGAATCCCTGTAATTTTTGTGTAACATTTATGTAATCTAAGCATCTTTTAAAATATATGTGTAAAAAAATAATAATAACATTTATGTAAGCAAATGCACATATATGCATATATATCTATATATCATTTTACAAATATTGGTTTGTATAATGAAAAATTTGATTTTTACCCAGAATAAAAAATAAAAAAATAAAAAAAAGAATATGAAAAGAAAGTTTAAAAAAAAAGACTTACTCTTGGTTTATTCATGATACCTCCACTTAAATGAAGAAGCAGAAAACTCCCATAATCTCCAAAGCCCATGTTATGAGACATCCTGAATGTAACCCTTCCTGTCCCCTTAACTTATAATCTATCCCTTACCTGATTATCTTGTACAGGATTATCTCATGGAAGTTCTTAGTGTTCAACTCATTGGGACCCTTTGAAGACAGAATGAGATTATTTGGTATGCCAATAATATGGTAAGTGCTCAAACATGTTTGCTATTACTTATTCTGCTCATGCATCACATTGGGAGCCAGGAAAATTAGAACGACTGAATTTGTTAGGTGTCAATAATTGTGGGGAATACATGGTTTTGCATTAAATATAAGGAACTAAGAAAAATTGGGGGTTTT
>JAQZBX010059115.1:0-17612 GCA_029593785.1 Cabassous unicinctus | reverse complement strand
CTCCCACGTCCTGAAAGGCTTTTTAAACAAGGTGAGCCCTGGGTGGGGGCCAGGGCGGCGGGGGGAGGCCAGGGCGGGCGGGGGGGGTGGTGGAGGCCGGCGCGGGGTGGGGAGGCCGAGGGGTGGGGAGGCCGGGGCGGGGCCTCTGTGCTCTGGGCGTTACACACATCAGACGCGTGGCGGGAACCTGCTTTGTCCTTTGAGCCCTGCGTTCTAGAAATTACCATTTTTATTCTTAACAACAAAAATGGGAAATCCTGCCAGAGAGAAATTTAATGAAAAAGCCTATGGTGTGCTGGTGAAAGGGTGTTGTTTGGGAATTCTGCAGAGTTATGATTGTTGTGTAATTTCACAACTTCTGTAATAAAAATATATTTAATTTAAAAAGTTAAAAAAAAAAAAAAACACGAAAAAGCCTAACAATTCAGAACAGAGGATTCTTAGTAAGGGGAGTACCTGGGTTCGGTCAGGTTCAAGGCACTTTGGGTCTCTTGGCATGGAAAGATGGGTTCCCTGTGGCTGCTGCCCATTGACGTTTTCTTTGCTCAGGCCCTGACTTGTCCTTTCTCGAACTCTGACCCCCAGGATCCCAAAGAGAGGCTCGGCTGCCGGCCGCAGGCGGGGTTTTCAGACATCAAGTCTCACGCCTTCTTCCGCAGCATAGACTGGGACCTGGTAAACCGGCACGAGCCCGTGCGGCTCCACGGGCGGTGGACAGAGCGTGGGTCCTGGAGCATGGGGTGGGCGCATGAGCTGGACTCCACGTACGCGTGCGCTGCCCCCAGGGGGCACCGAGTGCCAGCTCATGTTGGCCCTCGGGGAGGACGGCGTGCGTGGGCCATCCAGGTGCCCAATGACCGGGAGCCTTCGGTGGGGCCGCGGCTTGTCCTTTTGCGGGCAGCTGTGCAGCGCCGAGGAGGCTCCTGTCTCCCAGGCAGGAGTTGGGGGGGGAGGGGCCGCCCTCCGGGGCCTTGCATGGGACGCAGAGGAGGGGCAAAAAGCTCAGGTTTAGGGTCCAGAATGAGGAGGGAGCTGGTCATCGCCGAGGATGGAGCTCTTTGGCAATCTTTGGAGCTGCGGCCCCAGGGCCAGGCCGAGCACTGACCTCTGCCGGCCTGGGGTCCACGAGGGGCGTCCTCGGTCCGTGAGCATACCGCCTGGTCAGTGCCAGGAGGGACCTACTGGTGGGGGCGCTGAGGGGCTGCTTTTCAAACTCTGCCCATTCCCGGTGCTGTCGCGTGCTCAGCAGGGGCAGCGCCCGCGGTCACTGGGGAAAGCCGCTCTGATTCCAGGGCCACCGTTCCTCGTTATGTCTTAGTTTCCTCGTTGCTGAAGCGAATGCCATGCGAGGGGCCGGCTTAGGCAGCAGGAGTTTACTGGCTTGTGGTTTTGAGGCTAGAAGCCCAAAGTCGAGGTGTCTCTGAGGCGCTCTTCTCCCAGGAGACTGGCGTTCAAGGGCTTTTCCATCACATGGCAATGCACAGGGCAGCCCTCCTGGCTGCTCGGTTCTGGTGGCTTCCAGCTTCCGGCTGCTCCCTCTGGCTCTCTCCCGGTACCTGTCCTAAAGGCCTGTGATGGGATTCAGACCCATCCTGACGGGGCTGGGCCACACCTTAACCGAGGTCACCTCCTCAAAAGGTCCCGTCTAAAATGGGTTCACGCCCACAGGAGTGGACTATCGTTAAGAACGTGTTTTCCTGAGGCACGTACAGTTCCCAGCCACCACAGTGCACCCTGCACCCACTGGGCCCCAAAAAGACAAGCTCCTTTAACACGCAGTTCACTTCATCACAACCCCCACAGCCTCGTCATTCAGAAACAACACTCAGCACAGTCAGCAAAATCAGCTCTGGGTGGGGTCTGTCCTGGGGCACAGTCCCCCTGCCTGTGGACTGTGAAGCCCAGAGAACAAGTTGTCTGCTTCCAAGCTGCGAGGGAGGGACAGGCATAGGGTAAACATTCCCGTTCCAGAAGGGAGAGACCGGAGGCGAACAGGTCACGGCTCCCAGACGAGTCTGAGCCCAGCAGGGCAAAGTCCGTCAGCTTCACGCCTGCGGCCCCTGCTTTGTCCTCCAGGCCTGGTGGCCGCAGCCCCGCCCCTTCCAATGCTTGCCCAGTGGCCGTGCTCCCTGAACCTGGGGTGAAGGCCCCACCCTCTCCAAGGGTTGGGGTGGCAGAGCTCCCCTTGAACAACGGGGGACGCAGGGCCCGCCCCCTCCGAGCTCAGGGGTGCACCTGAGCTTCCCACCCACATGGGGGGCTGCACTCTTGGCCAAGGAGACGTCTTCAGTCCAGACCTCAGCTTCCATAATTCTGCCCTTGAGGTCCTTCCTTCAGGTCTTCCCTTCCCGTCCCTCTCAGTCCAGGCTGGCAGTGGATCTGCTCAGACAGGGATCCAAACCGTCAGAAGGACTTTGCACAGACCCTTCCTGGATGACCAGCACCGAAATGGCTGACTGGCTCCACGTTCAGTTAACCCCTCACGGGGAGGCCCGTTCTCCAGGGACTCGCTTTCCGGAAGCTCACGGAGGTCCCTGATGGAGCCACTTCTGGCCCCAGCCGCAGAGCACACTGTGTGGATAGGCTCAGAATTTTCCAAACTGCCAGTTTCTGGTTTCTTTGTAAGCAGAAGTCCAGTTCTCAGCTTAACTCTTTCCTCTCTCATCTCACTATTAGCTGAAAGGAGAAACCAGGCTGCACCTTCCACACTTAGCTTGGAAATCTCCTCGGCTAAATATCCAGGTTCATCGCTTTCAAGGTCTGCCTTCGTCCGACATCGGAACTCAATTCGCCAAGTTCTCCGCCACTTTAAGACAAGGGTCACCTCGCCTCCAGTAGCACATTCGCCGTTTCCTTCTGAGGCCACCCCAGACGTGCCTTTAAAGTTCTTGTTCCTACCAACATTCTGTTCGTGACGAATTATGTATTCTCTAAGACGATACAAACTTTCTCTACCACTCTCATTTTTTTTAATTAGAGTAGTTGTAGGTTTACAGAAAAATCATGCATAAAATGCAGAGTTCCCATATATCACCCTCTAATTAACACCCTGCGTCATGTGGTCCATTTGTCACAATTCCTGAAAACATGTTAGAATTGTACTATGAACTACAGCCCATCATTTCCATTAGGGCTCACTGTGTGCTTTACAGCCCTAGGTTTGCTTTTAAAATTTTTATTCCAGTAACACAACCTAAAATCTCCCCTTTTAACCACATTCACATAGATAATTCAGTGCTGTCCATTACAGTCACAAGGTTGTGCTACCATCCCCACCAGCCATGACCAAAACATTTCCACCGTTCCGAGTAGGAACCCTGGACATTGTCAGCCTCAACTCCCCACTCCCTATCCCACCCCAGCCCCCAGAGTCGGACTCTGTGAGTTTGCTTATTCTAATTATTTCATACTAGTGAGATCATACGATATTTGTCTTTTTGTGTATTTACACAAAAAATATTCAACACGATGTCTTCAAGGCTCATCCATGTTGTCGCATGTATCAGGACTTCATTTCTTTCTGGGCCGAATAATATTCCATCCTGTGTATCTGTATCACGTTTTGTTTACACATGTATCGGCTGATCACCACTATCTGTTTCCAGACTATTTACATTGTTCTGAACCAAAACTCATAATGGTTTAGAAATAACCCCCAACCCCAGACCCCACCCCTGGTAACTACCTTTTGACTCTGTGAGTGTCTTTAGTTTAAGTACTTCATACCAGAGAGGTCATAGAATGTCCTGTGGTGTCCGGCTGGCTTATTTCTGAATGTGATGTCACCAAGGCCCCTCCATGCCACAGCATGTGCCAGCCCTTCACTTCTCTTTACAGCTGAGTAGCCTTCCAGTGCGTGGCTCCACCACATTTTGTTTGTCCATTCCTCTGTTGATGCACACATGGGTTGCTTCCAGCTTTTGGCTAGTGTGACTAATGCTGCGATGAGCATTGGTGTTACAAATATCTGTCTGAGTCCCTCCTTTCAGTTCTTTCAGTTATATACCTAGGAGTAGAATTGCTAGGTCTTAGGATAATTCTATGTTTAATTTTATGAGGAACTCCCAGAATGTCTTCCACAGAGCTGCACCATTTTATATTGCCACCAACAGTGTACAGGGATTCCTGTTTCTCTGTATTGTCACCAACATTTGCTTTTTTAGGTTTTTTTTTTTAATAACAATAACCATCCCAGTGGCTGTGAAGTGGCATCTCATAGCTTTAATTCGCATCTCCCTAACGGCAGTGGTGTTGAGTGTCTTCTCATGTACATGTTAACCATTTGAACGTCATCTTTGGAGAAATGTCTATTCAAATCCTTGGCCCATTATTTAATTGGATTGTTTGTCTTTTTGTGGTTGAATTGTAGTTCTTTATGTATTCTGGGTATGAAACTGTCATCATATATATGGTTTCCCAATATTTTCTCCCATTCTGTAAGTTGTCTTTTCAATTTCTTGCTAATGTCATTTGATGAGCAAAAGTTTTTAATTTTGATGAAGTCCCTCCCATTTTTCTGTTTTTTTTTCTTCCATTGCTCATGCTTTTGGTGCAAAATCTAAAAACTCATTGCCTACTACAAGGTCCTGAAGATATTCCCCTATGTTTTCTTGGAAAAATTTTATAGTATTAGCTCTTATATTTAGGCTTTGATCCATTTTGAATTAATTTTTGTATATGGTTAGGGGTAGGGGTCCACATTGTTTCTTTTCCATGTGATTTTCAGTTGTCCCAGCACCATTTGTTGAAGCGACTGTTATTTCCACATTGAATGGACCTGGCACCCTTGTGGAAAATCAACTGACCACAGATTTGTTGGATCTAACTCTGGACTCTCAATTCATTTCTATTGGCCTATGTGACTATCCTTATGCCAGGACCACACAATTTGTTGTTGTTTAAGAGGTACCGGGAATTGAACTCAGGACCTCATTCATGCTAAGTGGGTACTCAACACTGAGCTCCCCCACAGTTTTAGTTTAGTTTTGTAGTAAATTTTGAAGTCAGCAAGGGTGAATCATCCAACTTTGTTCTTTTGCAAGATTATTTTGGCTATTGAAGGCCCTTTACAATTCCATATGAATTTGAGGATCAGCTTTTCCATATCTGCAATAAAAGCTGCTGGAATTTTGAAAAGGATTGCATAGAAATCGCAGTAGGCAGAATTGAAATCTTAATAATAGTACGTCTTCTAATCCATGAACATGGGATGTCTTTCCACTTATTTAGGTCGACTTTAATTTCTTTCAGCAATGCTTTGTAGTTGTCAGTGTACAAGTCTCTCACCTCTTCAGGTTATATTTATTGCTAGGTATTTTACTCTTTTTGTTTTATTTTTTTATTTTACTCTTTTTGATGCTATTGTAAATGAAGTTGTTTTCTTGGTTTCCTTTTCATTAGTGGTGTATAAAAAAGAAACCCAACTGATTTCTGCATGTTTATCTTCTATTGCGCAACTTTGCTGAGTATATTAGTTCTAGTAGCTTTTTGGGGGATTTCCTATCTATAGGATCATGTCATCTGTGAATAGGGATAAATTCACTTCTTCCTTTTCAATCTGGATGCCTTTTGTTTCTTTTCCTGCCTGTTGCTGTGGCCAGAACTTCCAGTACAACAATGAATAACATGATGACAGTGGGCATCCTTGTCTTGTTCCTGATCTTAGAGGGAAAGCTTCCAGTCTTTCACTATAGAGTATGATATTTGCTGTGGGTTTTCATAAATATTCTTTATCATGGTGAGAAAGTTCCCTTCTAGTCCTAGTTTCCTGAATGTTTTTATCATGAAGGGTATTGGATTTTGTCAAATGGCCTTTTCTGTATCAATCAAGATGATCACGTGGGTTTTTTCCTTCAAGGTCATGGTGTAT
This sequence comes from Cabassous unicinctus, assembly GCA_029593785.1. Classification (NCBI taxonomy): domain Eukaryota; kingdom Metazoa; phylum Chordata; class Mammalia; order Cingulata; family Chlamyphoridae; genus Cabassous; species Cabassous unicinctus. Next base: position 11,743 of record JAQZBX010059115.1, on the reverse strand, counting down.
AATCTTTTTAATATACTGTTGGATTTGGTTTGCCAGTATTTTGTTGAGGATTTTTGCATCTAATATTCACCAGGCATATCAGTAATTTTCTTTTCTTGTGCTGTTTTTACATGGTTTGTGTATGAGAGTAATGCTTGCCTCATAGGATGAGTTAGGAAGTAATCACTCCTTTTCTATTTTTTGGCATCCCTTGAGAAGGATTAGTGTTAAATCTTTAAATGTTTGGTAGAATTCAGCAGTGAAACCATCTAGTCCTGGATTTTCTTTCTTGGGAAGTTTTTGATCACTGAGTCAACCTTTGTATTTGTTAAGGTCTGTTAAGATTTTTAAATGCCTTACGCCAGATTAGGTGATTTTTATGTTTCTGGGAACTTGCCCATTTCATCTGGGTTTTCTCATTTGCTGGTGTACAGTTGCTCATAGTACCCTCTTATAGTCCTTTCTATTTCTGTAAGGCCTGTAGTAAGGGACCCCATTCTTATTCCTGATTTTCACTCTTTGTGCCTCTTTCTCTGTCATTCTGGCTAAAGGGTTGTTGATTTTATTAATCATTTTTAAAAAAACCAACTTTGTGTTAATTCTGTTGCTCTTCTGTTCTCTGTTTCATTGATCTCTGCTCTGGTGTTTACTGTTTCCCTCCTTCTGCTGGCTTTGGGTTTGGTCTGCTCTTCCTGTGCTAGTTCTTTTAGGTGTGAAGTTAAGTCATTGATTTGTGATCTTTCTTCTTTTTAAAATGTGGACCTTTAGAGCTATAAATCTCCTGTGAGCACTGCCTTTACTTCATCACCTAAGTTTTGGTATGTTGTGTTTTTGTTTTCATTCATTTCAAGATAATTTCCCAATTTCCCTTTTGACTTCTTTGACCCATTGGTTGTTTAATAGCATGTTGTTTGATTTCCACATATTTCTAAATTTTCAAGTTTTCCTTGTGTTATTGATTTCTAGTTTCATTCCATTTTCGTCCTTAAAAATATTTTGCATGATTTCAGTATTTTAAAATTTATTAAGATTGGCCTCAACATGTGTTCTGTCCTGGAAGATGCTCCCTGAGCGTTGAGAAGAATGTTAGCTTCTGCTCTTGTTGGTGGAGTGGTCTATATGTGACCATTAGTTCTACTTGCTTAAAGCGTTGTTAAAATCCTCTACTTCCTCACTGACCTTCTGTTGAGATGTTCTATCAGTTATTGAAAGTGGTGTTTTGAAGTCTCTAACTATTATTGTAGAACTGTCTACTTCTCCCTTCAGTTCTGTCCATTTTTGTTTCATATATTTTGGGGCTCTCTTGTGAGGTGCATATATGTTTATAACTGTTATATCCTCTTGCTGGATTGAACCTTTTCTCAATATTTAATATCCTTCTTTGTCTCCTGTAATCTTTTTAGACTCTACTCCATAATTGCATTTTTTTGTATTTAGTTGCTTTTTTCTAGTGTACAATTTTTATTCCCTTTTTCTCTCCTAGTCTCTATATTTTTTAAGTTATTTTTTTAGTGGTTACCTTTGTAATTACAATGAACACCTCAAACTAATAGCCTACTTCCACTAGTACCAACCTAGTTTCAGTACTATACTAACTCTACTCCTATATACCTCCACCCCTCCCCTTTATATTGTTATTATCTAATATTATATCTTTATACACTGCCCATTAACAAGGATTTTAAGTGTGATTTTACACATTTGCCTGGTAAGTCACATAAGGAGGAGAAAAGCAGCTACAAACCCAGAGTACCATAATACAGGGTCTTACGTTTACCTGGGCAGCCACCTTCACCAGCGTTCTTTCTCCAGGTGGCGCTGAATTACTGTCTGCTGTCCTTTTACTTCAGCCTGTAGCACTCCCTCAGCATTTCTTGCAGGCAGATCTTCTGCTAATGTAGTCTTTCAGCTTTTGTATATCCGTAAATATCTTAATTTCTCCATTATTTTTGAAAGGTAATTTTGCCGGCTATAGAATTCTCGTTTGGGAGCGTTCTCTTTAAGGACTTTAGATATGTCATCCCATTGACTTCCGGCCTCCACGGTTTCCAATGACCACTGGGCACCCCTTGTATGTGGCAAGTAGCTTCTGTCTTGCTGCTCTCATATCCTCTCTGTCTTCGGGTTTGGCAGTTTTGCTATACCGAGTCCTAGTGTCAACCTGAGTCTCTCTCTTGCTTGGAGGTTGTTGAGCTTCCTGGATGAGAATTTGCATGTCTTTCATCAGATTGGGCTTTTAAGTCCTTCTGTCTTCAAATACTTTTCCTGCCCCCCTTTCTCTTCCTCGTCCTTCCGGGACGCCCGGACTGCGCCCAGTGGGGCGCTTGAGGGTGGCCCCCAGGTCCTTCAGGTTCTCTTCGTTTTTCTTCATTCTTTCTTTCTGCTGCTCTCACTGAATAGTTTTAATTGCCTTGTCTTTGAGTTTGGAAGACAAACTGGAACCAGTTTTGGGGTGAGCATCCCCATACCCTGAAGGTCAGTGGAAAGCCCTAGCTTCTCTAGCAGGGGCCCCCGCGAGGAAGGAGAAACGGAACGCAGCCTGGGAAGTTCTTTGCGGGGCCTTTGAAGTGGCTGGGAGCCGTGGCTCTTCTCCCCACCGCGACCGAGGCTGGCCAAGGCGTGGCTGTGCTTGCCCTGTTCTGCCACTCCACCCTCAGCTGCCCACCGTCCCCCAGACCCTGCCCAGCTGCGCACACAGGCAGGGCGATGGCCCTGCCGACAGAGACCTCGTTCCCTCTCCCAGCGTTGGCTTCCACAGGAGACAACCACAGGAGGCGGAGTCTCTGCCCAAGACCTGGAACAGACGCCACTGGTGGCCATGCCACCCGGCGTGATGGGGAAGGAGCTGTGCATCTGCTGTGACACCCCAACTTCCTTCACCGAACTCACCGCAGAACCTCTGTGCATTTCTTTCCAAGGCCCCAAAGCCATGAGGATTTCCTTCAGTGCTCCAGAGCCCCTTTCCCTTGATGCTGGAATCATTGGTCTTGGCTGCTCTGGTGTAGGCTTTGCGGGGGGAGTGGCCTTCACGCTCTGTGGGGGCCCTCACGGCCTCAGGCCGGTTCCGACATCCTGGGCGGGGACAGCACCCAGCGTCACCCCACAAGGGCGCAGTGTCTCAGGCTGTCCGTGCCCGTGTGGGCAGCCGTCTCGGCCACGCTCCGTGAATGAGGTGCTCTGCGCGGTGCGAGCTGGGCCAGGGTCCTGGGCCCCGGCCTGTGCTTCTTCCTCGCGTGGGGATGTTGCGGAAGAGGGCTGACCCGCTGTGTCGCCCACACGCGGCCAGGAACAGCAGCCCCACGTGGCAGGGTCTGTGAGGCTCGTTCACAGCGAGCCTCGGTTCTGGGGACCCGCCTGGGCCAGCACAGGTGCACAGCACTTGCCTGAGGGGGGCGGGAGGCCAGCAGGCAGGTGGCCTTCCAGGTGGGGGCCACGAGCCGACGAGGAAGAAAGCCTGGGTGAGGGGCGCAGAGGCCCCCTGTGGGTGGGGGGCGGGTCCCAGGGCGGCAGGCGGCCCCACACCCCGCCCTTCTGGCACACTTTTAGTTCACATGGGATTTCTCAGACGCTGGACATCGTCTCCCAGGATTTTACTGCTGTTTGAAGAAACAAGCTGTCAGGCTTGCGGCCCCGAGCGCGTCTGAGTGCCGAGGCTGCTCTCGTGTCACGCTGTGCTTCGCAGCCACGGTTCTGACCTGATTCTCCTTGCGCCCCCAGCTGGAGAAGAAGCAGGCCCTTCCTCCGTTCCAGCCGCAGATAACGGACGATTACGGCTTGGACAACTTCGACACGCAGTTCACCAGCGAGCCCGTGCAGCTGACCCCGGACGACGAGTGAGTCCAGCCAGAGGGCTGGCGGGGGCCCGGGCACCACGCGGGGGCGTGAGCCCATGGGGCCGCCCGCCCGCCCCGCGTCGTTTCCTCCCGCGGGCGTGGTGCGCAGCCCTGGCCGGCAGAGCCCCCACGCGCTCCCCCTCTCGCCCCTCACCTCAGGGACGTCATAAAGAGGATAGACCAGTCTGAGTTCGAGGGCTTCGAGTACATCAACCCGCTGCTGCTGTCCACCGAGGAGTCTGTGTGAGGCCGTGGCGCCCGGCGGGCGCGGACCGTGGGAACGGCCCGGTAACTTTACCCTTCGCCACAGCGTGTGCATGCCAGGCTGGGCACGAGGCGGGCATGACCAGGCCCGACGCTTGCTCCTGAGAGCACGGAGAGGAGCCTCGTGCCTGGCGCAGGGGACTTGCTGCCGCCGCCGTATCCAGGGAGAGCGCAGGACTTGCGGCGCCGGCGCCCCAGGAGCCACAGCGTGTAGAGTCCTGGGGTAAATGTCACTATGATGTCGCAGCTTCCTCTCGATGCCTTCTTCCCACGAGTGTCCCTGCCCGACGCCCCGGGAGCCGTGTCTGTGAGCGAGCAGGATGCAGGTTGCGGTGCAGGAGTTTAAGTGCCTAAAGGGACACACTGCAATGAAGAATTTCTACAAATTCGGAACATTTTCTAAATCCCGGTAAGTTCCTGCTGCTCGTTTGACAAGTACTTTCACACAGACCGTGTAGCTCTCTGCGTGGCCGCGTCGGCACATGGGACTACAATGAGGAGATTGGATTAGAGATCTTAAAACGTTGCTTTACCAAAGCACGGGTACACCAAAAAAGAAAATTGATACTAAATCTGCACAAAATATATTTCTGAAAATCCTGAGCAGTGCCTACGTGATGTCTTGTGTTGTGCATCAGGTTGGAGGATATTCTTATCAGTGGTGCAACATTCAGAATGAGAGAACCTGGAAAGAGAGGTGTGGCAGGGCTAGCCTTAAAGCTCAGCAGCAGATCCAGACCCCATGACTCGGCATTGTCCGTAAAGCACACCTCCCGTCCCGGGCAGCCAGGCAGGCACGCAGCGCTGCTGTCTCTCCTTGCGCACAGGACGGCTCGGCAAGGCCAGCCGGTAGGTGTTCCAGAAGGAGCCATAGGCAGAGCCCGCTCTGCGCCCTTCAGCATCCGGCTGGGGAAGGTGTGCCCCACGTGTGCCCCCCCCCCACGCCCACGCGGAGGCCTCGCCCCACGTTGGGGCTTGGGATGGCGCTGCAGGCAGGCCCTGGTGCACTGGGGTGCGGCGGGGCGGGCTTGCCTCCCGCCACCCGTGCCGGCTTCTCGGGTCCACGCCGTGCTCGGGGCCAGATGCGGCCTCTCGTATCCACCCCCAGACTCACGGTGCTAGCACGCGCGTGTTCCACCCGCCCTCGCCCCTGGCCGCCTCGCGCTGTCCCCAGCCGGGCCTTGAAGGGGAGGTGGATTTTACTGGCACTCCCGAGTTAAACCGGTGACCGTCCTCGCCTCCAGAGGCTGGATAAGGAACCACAGACAGGAATCGAAGGTGCCACGGCCCAGCCTGCTGCTGGGCCCTGGGCAGAGCCCCCCAGGGTGACGGCCAGGCTGGGTCAGCACAGGCCTGACCTGCAGACACAGCTGCCAGGACTTGAAGCCGTCGGTGTGGCCGGGAAGGGCCCCGGGCCCCGGGCGCCCGCCTGCGCGGGTGGGGCAGTGGCTGCGTCGGGTCCGGGGAGGGTGTCCCTGCTCCCACAGCGCAGGCCCCCGACCCCTTCAACACACAGCGCCTACCTACGGGGCTGCCAGCCTGGCTGCTCACGTACAAAGCGTGTGGAGAACGTTCTGCTCGTGATGGGGGAGCCCTCCATGCAGTAATTTGTTTTATCAGTTAAACAAGCTGGCGATGTCATCACACGTGTGGTTTGAAGATAAATCCCAGCGTTTGCAAAGGGCTCTGGGCCCGGTCTCACCCACGAGCGCGCGGGCTGCTTAACGACCGTGATGCCGTGGCACACGCGTGCGGGTTTGTGTAGTCTGAGCAGGGCCCTGCTGCCGGCCGCGCTCCTGCCACAGATGGTGTCTCCCCCTCGGCGTGAAGGGCGCTGACAGTCCTGCACGTCTATTAAAGATTTCCTGAAAATGCTCGCGTTGTCACTGCTTTCATTAAAAAGCGGACGTTTCCATAGCAAAGGTTTAGAAGCCACTTTTGAAAGGAAACCCTAGACTTCCGCACGTTCACCTTGGATTTTCACGTTATGCCTGACACCCTGTGTCCACACCCCGGCCACATCCCCTGGGCCACTGAAGACGCCCTTTTGCCCCACTTCCCGCCCACAGTGCCGGCCGGAGCGGGATGCGGCATGGGGGTGGGGGCACACTGGCCCCCACCACCCGCCCAGGGCTGCCCCTCCCGGGCCCAGAGGACTTTCCCAGGTGGGTCCCCGTAAACTCCTGCTGGTCCACGGCGAGTCCTCGGCCTCTGCAAAGACCTGGAACCGCAAGAGCAGCCGGAGGCCGCTGGGAGGCGGGCGCGGCCGCGAAGCGGGAGGCAGTGCCACCTGCCTGCGCCCGACAAGGGCTCTCGTGACCACGGTTGCAGGGTCCCGTGCACTGGCACACACGTAAAAACGAATCAAGCCCGTAAACCTCATCAAGAGAGACACGGTCTCAGCATCCAACGTGCCACCTTTAATGTCCACGTGTCCACGCAGAGGGGCCGTCCCAGGGCCAGCGCCGTCCAGCCTACGGCCAGGCTCAGCGGGGAAGGCGGGCGGCTTCCCTCGGCTCTGCTTCACCACGTCACGTCTTCTGTGCTTTCAGCCAAGCACTGGGCGAGGTGGCTGTCAACGTCCAGCTGGGACAGTCTGCAGGGTGGGGGAGGGGAGACAGTGGTCACTTCCTGTATGGGAGCTGTCCCCGACTGCCCCTCAAAGGGACACACTGACCGCTGCCCTCCCGAGGCCCCTTGTGCACCCTCACGCCCTGCCCTGAGGTCAGGGTTGGAGTAAAAGCTCAGGAGACAAGACCGTGGTGTCCCCCTACCCACCCTGCAGGTGAGGAAAGGGTCTGGGGTCTGGGGTCTGGGGCCGGATGTGGGCACAGCCCAGCCCCCAGGGCTTAAGGGCCTCAGGGGCCCCAGCTATCTAGACTCCAAACGAGTGGCTTCTCTAGAGTGTTCCAGATTCCTCACGGTGGGGGCTGAGCATCCCAGGGGCTTGTTAGGGAGGCACGTTCCCCTCCCAGGCCACCTGCACCTGGGGGCACCACTGTGAACCAGCCCTCCGTCCAGACCCCGGCATCCGGCGAGTCTGTGTCCTGAGCCCGGGAGTGGGGCCAGGGGCTGCCTGAGCCAAACCCCACCCCCCTCCTAAGTCCCGCCCCCTGGCAAGCAGGAGGGAACAGCATCGCAGCAAGAAGCGCTCCCTGGAGACCAGGAGGCAGGAAAACGGGCTCCCTGATGGGCCGTCCTGCAGCTGGGGCTGGGCCCCAAGGACAGATCAGCTGACGCACACCAGGCTGCCCCCTGGGAGAGGCGGGCAGGGCCCCCAGCCCATGGACAGGGTGTGCTTTGGGTGGGCCACCTCGGACACCAGCCCGAGTTCGGGGAGCCTGAGTGACCGTCCCTATGCACGAGGTGTGACCAGCCCGAGGCCACAGCGGGTCGGGCCGGAGAGGCACAACCTCAAGTTCCTGCACGTGCTGGGAGCCTGAAATGTTACTTCAAGAACCCAGAGTGGGGCTGGGGGTGCCCTCTCGGCGTTTTAAGGAGGGCTGTGGTTTCCACAGGGTGCCAAGGGGCCCTGGGGGGACACTCACGTGGATGCGAAGGGAGCCTGGCACATGGGACAGCTCCCCAGGGCCGGCGGCCCCTCCACCGACGGCAGCTCCTCTGCGCTGGGGGCCCCGCGGGGCTCAGGCGTGGGGTGACGGTGCGGAGTCCGCGGGGAAGGCAGGGGAGGGGACCCCGGGCGCCCCCTGGCCGCGCGGAGCAGCCGGTAGGCGCGGGCCGGGCCGCCGGCGCCCCGCAGAGCAGGCGGGAAGGGCGGCCAGAGGAAGGTCTGGGGTCCCACCGTGAAGACCTCGGGGGGCGCCGGGTCGGGCCGGGGATCCTGCGAAACGGAGCGCTCGTCGCAGCCCGCTCCCCCCACCCCGCGGCCCGGCCGCCCCCGCCCCGACCCCGCGGCCCTACCTTGCCGGGGCAGGTGGGCAGCGGCGGCAGCGAGTCCCCAGCCGCGCCCAGGTCGGGGGTCGCCGCCCGCAGCAGCGCCCTCCACAGCCTCTCGCTGTCGCTCCCGCCCTCGCGGAGGAACCAGGGGCGCTCGGGGGGCGTCCTGGGGAGGGAAAGGCGGAGGGGACTCGGCGGGGGCGGGGGCGGGGCGAGAGGACGGGGGAGGGGGAAGCGTGGGGGGCGGGGCGGGGCCGGGGGTCCCTGGAGGGGCGCGCGGGGCGCAGGCCCGGCCCCGCTCACCCGCCCCCCGGCGGCCTCCGGCGACTCAGCCTGGGCCGCGGCCTGCGTGCCGCCTCCATGCGCCTCCGTCCGCCTCGGCCCGCCCGCTCCCTGCGCGTCCGGCGGAAGTGAGGCCCGCCCGCCGCCACCCTGCCGCCCGCCGCCACCCTGCCGCCGACCCCGCCCCCGAAGGGTCCCCAGGCCCCCGCGGGGACCCCCGGTCCGCCCTTGACCCCCGTCGCGATTCCCGACCCCCACCCCTGCCGGGCACCCCACAGGCCACGGGTGGCCTGTGACCCCGACACCGTCAGAGCGGAGGGTGTCCTGACCCCATCCTTTGGGGAAACTGAGGCTGGGGGCCCTTCCGCCTCCCTCGCAGAGGAAGGGGCCTGAGCGGGCGGAGGCCATTTTGCAGCCGAGCGAGGCCAGCTTCTGTCCCGGGAATGGCCGGTGGGACCTTCACGGGAGGGTCCCCTTGCCCCCCAACCCAGCGACAGGCCCGAGACCTGCTGGGCCCCAGAGGACGAGGAGCAGGACGTAGGGGTGGGGTCCAGGAGGCTGAGGGGGAACCCCTCCCTGCCAGCCCGCCCCATGCCTCAGTTTCCCACGGGCCCCCTGGGGAGTCCGTGGTCCGGAGGAATTTCAGAGGAAAAACACCCGCGCCAGCAGGGACGTCTCCTTACCAAAAACGAGACAAGGGGGTTTTTGTAGCTAAAAAAAAAAGTGAGGCAACAAAGTCCGGGTGGCTAGAGGGGGTCTTCCGGGTACCCCATGTTGGACGGAGGTTCCACCACTTGGTGGCAGCAGCCACGCAGGCTCCCAGGCAGCCCACAGGCCTGGCCTCCCAGGCCTGCTCCCTTGGCCACAGCTGCTCCCGGGGGCCTGGGCGGCAGGGTCTTGGGCAGATGTCACTCCCGGGCACGGGGACTCCTTGGACCGTCCCGCCCCAGGCCCAGCAGCTGTGGGGCCTCTGGGTACCCCCCCCAGTGCTGTTCCCTTCCAGGTTGCCAAGAAGGGGCCCACGGGCACTGAGATCAGCAGGGGGGTCTCAGTCTCCTGAAAGTGAGGTGCCACCAGCCAGGGGAGCCCAGGGAGGACGGCTCCTGGTCCCGCAAGACCAGCCTGCGTCACCTTCCTCCCCCCCTTGCCATGCTGGGTCCCTTGGAGGGCATGGGGGGCCAGTCCCAGCAGATGAGGTGGGAGCGGGATCGTGGCACCACGCCGACCTGCTCCAGGAGGAAAGACCCACGACGTCCGGGCAGGGACACATGTGGACACGTGGTGGACATGCGTGTGCAGCAGCTGCTCCTGAGCAGGCAACTCTCAGGGCGGGAAGCGCTGGGTGCATCTGGGAGCCCGACACAGGCAGCTCTCGGGGGTCTTTGGCACCCCAGCTGCTAGCAGCCCCCTCCTCTACAGCACTCGCGTGCCAGCTCCCCCACATAGGTCTCAGGTGGTCCAGGCCCCAGATGACAACGCTGGTGCCAGGGCTGCGCTGGGGTCTTGGCCGCAGGCCCCCAGGGACTCTGGGCCTCTCGGCCTGGCCTTTCTGCGTCCTGCTGCCCGCTCAGGCCTGGGGCCAGGCTGGCATGGGGCTGGGCCTTCACCACCCCGAGGGCCTCATTTGCACTCTGACACCAGGAAGCGGGGCCGACACCAGCTGACCAGACGGAGGGCGCCCTGGCCGGCAGAGCCTAGCAGGCGCCCTGTCGGGGCTCCTCCTCTGGTTTCGTGGCTTTTGGCTAAACCCCTCTCAGCCTGCTCTCACCTCCCGGCCCCAGGGAAGGGTGGGGGACAGGAGGCCTCAGCCCTCCCACGGACAACGAGCCACAGTGACCCCAGCACTGGCGGGAGCAGGCACGGCAGGTGCCAGCATTTGTCGGGAAGCCCTGCCCCCTCCCCTAATCCCACCCGCCCGCTGGTTTCCCCGACAGCTGCCCGCCCGGGGCCTGGACGGCCAGGCCCGAGACCCAGACAGAAAGTCTCCCGCTGCCTCTAGAAAATGCAAACGGGGCGCCCACCCCTCCCACAGCCGCCTCCTTCCAGCTGCTCCTGCGAAGGCAGGGAGACACGGCGGGCTGGAGAGCCGTGAAAGTTGAACTTGATTAAAAGTCATAGTTTTCCAGAGCCATCTGCTGCAGTTACCGGAAGTTTCGCATTGTTGGGAAGTAACCTCGTTGGGAGGATAATTGCTCTGCAGAAACCATTTTTTTCGGACCACAAATCACATTCACAAAAGTATATTCCAGCGTTTCGGAGGGGGCACCCCCGGGGCAATCGTGTTAGCAGGTTGGGGGGCCCTCGGCTCAGGCTGAAAGCATTCGGTGTGGGCAGGGGGTCTGGCCTAGCTCCGAGGGCCGTCTCATTCTGTCTTCTCTTAGACTTCGTCATAAAATAATACATTTGTGGGTGACAAAGCAGACACCCTGTGCTCATCACCAAAGGGCCTGTTCAGGGACCTGGGTGCCGCCTGCTGGGCAGTGGGGCAGAGCCGGCCCCTCCCAGCACATCCCCCTGTGCAGGGGCAGGGCTCTCGGCTCCTGGCATCCCTGGAGCGGATTTGACGGGTCTGTCTGTGCGCCCCGTGGTGACACCTGCGGGCGCAGCCCCAGCCAGAGCCTCCTGGCCTGTCTGGAAGAGCCCCTCCGACGGCCTTGGGCCGCCCTGCACGCTGGCAGCAGGTCGGCAGTGGCCCGGGTGCAGCGCAGCCCCGGTCCACGTAACTCCCATGGCAGCACACACACTCGGCGCCACGTGGCTCAGTGGCACAGCACCCCCTGCCAGGCGAGGATGGCTCAGAGGGCCGGAGGCCCCTCTGCTGGAGCGCAGTCTGCGGCCACCTGTGCCAGGCTGGGAGACCCGTGGCAGCATCTGTGGGGCATGTGGCAGGAGTGGCAGGCTAGCTGGAGACAGTGGGATCCTTCGGCGCAGAGCGGACGGCGCCTGATATGGGGGCCCCTTCTGCTGGCACCGTGGCCTCTTCCTGGACGCCTCCTGGGAGGCCCCTCTGCCACAGGGACGGTTCCTGGTGGCCCCCCGGCGGTGAGCAGGCTAGCGTGAGAGCTGGAGTGGCAGGGATGGCTCCCCATTCCCAAACCCCCACTCCCGGGCCTCCACGCTAGGGTCCGCAATGCCACCTCACACCCGCACCCTCATTCCAAAACCCGTGGCTCTTGCCCCAGGCCCTGACTCCCCAGCCCACCTGTCCTGGCCCCCACCTCTGCCCACCTCGCTCGGCCACCCTGGCCAGTTGCTTCCCCTTCAGGGTCTTAGTCCTAGAGGTCCGTCTGCCTCAAGCCCCCCACTCAGTCCTGGCTCCTCCCACCCTTCAACACCTGCTCTGACATCCCTTCCTCAGAGAAGTTTTTCGGGAGCTGCTAGAGAATTGCTCAGCCCCCTAGGCCCCAGACCCCCAGACCCCCAGCACCCCACCTCCCAGGGCCCAGCCCCCCGCCTCCCACTCCCCCAGCTCCCCACCTCCCACTCCC
>JAQZBX010059114.1:0-17589 GCA_029593785.1 Cabassous unicinctus | reverse complement strand
ATGGTGTCATCTTCCTAGGACCCTTGAATCCTCTCACATTGATTTCTACTTTCTTTCTTAGCCTCAAACTGCCTCAGGTCACTCCTTTCCTAATTCTTCTGCACTTCTCCCCCCACCCCCCGCCCCCCCCTACACACACCATTTTCTTTCCTTATTATATCCCCAGGGGCACAGATCTTATCTATTCACAATGGTATAGCAGGCACATTTCTAGGCACTGTCAGGCTATTGACTGTACCATAACTCCAGATACCTTGAATCAGGATCCTGTTCATAAGCAGGACACTGTGGTCAGGGATAAGCCTCAGGGGGTGGAACTGGCAAGATCTGGACAGAAGCCAGGGTCATCTAAACCTGTTGGACCTCAGCAGACAAAAATAATAATGGCTAACATTAATTGAAGATGTAGTATTTTTAATTGATCATATTCTGTTTTCCAGGCATTTGGTGAAGGCATTGGTTCTGAACCAGGGATGATTTTGCCTCCTAGGGGAGCTTTTGGCACTGTACAGAGATATTTTTGGTTTTCACAACTGGGGGTAGACTTGCAACAGGGATATAGTGGTTGGAGGCCAGTGATTCTGCTAAACACCCTACAATGCACAGGCCAGCCTGACACACACACAAAAACAATTATGTGACCCAAAAATGTCAATAGTGCCAAGGTCAGGAAACTCTGGGTTAAACCTTCTACAAGCATTATCTCATTTAATCATCAAATCAGCACTATGAAGTAGGTACTACTATTTTTATTACCATCCCCATTTTATTGATGGGGGAAATTGAGGATTACATGAAGCAATTAGTCCAAGTTCACACAGTTAGGAAATGACAGAGCCCGACTTTAATCCCAAGTTTGGCTGACCCTGAAGCCTGTGCATTTGATTACTTTGCTGAGTAGGTCAGGCCAACTGAGCATGTAGGTCAGGACAAGGAGTGTGGCTTGGGGTCATCTGAGAGGTGGCTGTAGGGAAACTGATTCTCAGGGGTATCTGAGGAACCCAGGACTCCCCACAGCCCAGTGACCATCAGGTCTTGCTGCCATTGCAGGCTGAGAACAAGAATCCTCAGTTCGTACCTGTTATGGGCAGGACCTCCCTGGGGTCCTGGGATTGAACCTGGGAGCCTGACCTTGATCATTCTCGGTTGAAATGAGCAGGGCCAATGATCCCTGTGGTTTCAGCTTCACAAAGCCAAGGCTCTGACCTGATGCAACTTTGCAATCAAGGGCAGAGAGGGGGCCAGCTGATAGCTGTGGGCACATGCTCACAGTCAAGTGAGTAGTGTGGCAACTGGGCAGAAGTCAGGTCTCCTCTGATGTTATCTGCAAGCATTTTCAGAATATGAGCACAATGGGGAGTGGACAAATGTATGGGCACATGCACTGCACATGGGGGCCCTCAATAATGAGAGTGAATAAAGAAATTGGGTGAATGAATAAGTCTTCCCTGAGGTCAAACTTTGGAAAACAGTGAAAGGGCTGGGTGTGGGTCACTGCAAGGAAGACAGGGCTGGGCCAATGGGGTGATGCATTTGTGGATGGCATAGTGACAAGTCCTCAAAAGCAGTTAACAGAGCTGATACTACATCTTAGAGGACAGAAGCCACAGGAGACTATGAGGGGAGTCAGGCTCCAAGCACCTTGGGGGCTTGACTAATTTTTGGAAAGCATTGTTGAAATGCTTTGGCAACCAGGCCTAAACTCATTGACCTCCTGCCCCAGGGGAAGTACAGCCTGCAGCTTTCTTCCCCAGGACCTCTCCTGGGTGAGGGTCCAGGCGGCTAGTGGACTCAGAAATTTGGTTTCTTGTGCTTGAGGTGAGAATACTTCTCGGTGTTCTGGTTTCCCCTTTCTAGGCCTTATCAAATACTATGTTTATACAGATAAACTGGCTTCATGGAATCCAGAGAAACCAGCTTAACTCTCATATCTCTGGGATCTTTGTTGTTTTTCTCTTCTATGGAGGAAAGAGGGAGGAGGGGCAAGGGGAGAAAGAGAACTGAAATTCATTGATGGTTTAATCTGGGTTGAGTGCTTTTCAAGGTTATATTTGGGAGGTGGTGGCAGAGTACTCTACCTCAAAGTATGATGTCACGCAGACCTGTGTCACCAGCAACTTGGGTAGGTGCCTTAACCTTTCTAAACCTCAGTTTACTCAGAGGTAAAATGAGGATAATATTTGAACCCACTTTCTAGAGTTGTGATGAAGGTTTAACAAGCTAATAAACAAGCTGTGCTCAGTCCAGCAGCTGGTACAGAATACATGCTTGCAAATATTAGCTAGCGTTATCTTGATTTTAAATTCAATTCTCTCAACCACCCTGGGAGGTGGGACTTTTGTCCCCATTTTGTGCATGAGGAAGCAGAGGCCCTGAGGGGCTATTTTGGTGCAGCTGTGCTGTCAGTTCCTCTGGAAGTCTCTATTGACCTTCACAGTCAGGTCAGGTGCCGCCTCTCTGTGCTGCCCAAGGCCCTGGATTTCTCTCTCAGCTTTGATTCCAGAAGAGTGGGAGCGCTTGTTCAAAGTCACAGCACCCACCTCACTGGAGGTCCTAAGGACAGGCTCTGGGCCCAACGGACCGTTCTCTGCTGTGTTTCCAGCACTTAGTAGAGTGTTTGGTATGTAGAGAAAGCTGTCTATTGACTGATAGGAAATCCAAGACCGCTTGACCCAGCAGTCTGGAAGTGGTTTTGTTTCTTTCCTATAGTGAGTATATGGTTGAGTGTGTGTGTGTGTATTTCTTGAGAGTGAGTAAAGTGGGGGTTGGGGGATATCCCTTGGCTCTTAGCAGGTTTCAACTCTTCAGCATAGTGACAATGACAAACCCAGGCTATTTTTCCTCTTCTTGCTCAGCCTTCTCTCTTTCCCAGTTTCTAAGGAATCCAGGACACAGCCTAAGATTCTCAGAGACAAGGTTCTGTCTGTCCAGGAATGCATTGGGAGTCAATTAAGCATTTTGTTGATGCAGAAATGTGTAAATTACAATGGATCCTCACAGGGTACATGGAAAAAATGGCTGATCTCTTCATAGAGTTCTTAATGTTTCAACAACTCCAGGTTTATCTCCTCCACTTTTCACTCCTACCTCATCCAGTTTTCCCATCTCCCACATGGATTTCTAAAGACAGGAGCTTGGTCATCTCTTGGCAAGGGGACTCCACCTCCAGAGAATAGCTAGTCCTCATTCATTTACTTATTCAATGATTTGAGCTTCTACTCTGTGCCAGGCACTGTACACAGCACTGGGGGTACAATCAGTACAAAAAGAAACAAGTCCTTGCCCTACAGAGTTTACAGTTTGGTGAAAATGAAAGTCATAGAGTTACACCAATGAGTCCAAAAGTATAGAAGTAAGGGCTCAGGAGCAAAAGAACAATATTCTTTTAGGATATGGCTTAGACCAGATGGCCAAGGAAGACTTCCAGGAGGAAATAAAATACCCGGAAGCTGAAGAGGGCATGGGTGAAGGTGGGAAGAGTTTCCAGACAAACGGAATGCCCTGTGCAAAGTCTTCATGGAGAGTTAGAATTGAAAGAAGGTCACTTGGGTGAGAACCTGGAAGTTGAAGAGCCACAGAGTGAGGCACGAGGCTGGAGAGGTGGGCAGTAGCAGCCTGGGCAGACCCTGCAGGCTAAGGTAAGGATTTGACTTTTACTCTAAGAAAAATGGGAAGCCATGGAAGGAACTTAGGAAGCTGTGGTACTCAATTTAGTTTGTTTTTTGAGAAGATCATTCTGGCTGGTGCGGGAAGAATGAAAGATGCCTGAGTGGATGTGGAGAGACAATCGTGGGATAATTGAGGAGACATTGAGGAGACAACGGCTGCTTGAATTCAATGGGTGCAATGAAGTGGGGAGCAGAATGTGGGTTTAGGGGGCAGCGTCAATAGGATGTGGAGATTGAGGCAAAGGGCATTGTCAATGGAGACTTCCGAGTTTGTGACTTGGCAGCTGGAAGGGTGGTGGTCCTGTCCCAGGGACACTGAGGGTGCTGACAGAGGGTGAGGTTGAGGGGGTGGAAGGAGGCAGATGAGGAACCTGGCCTTGCGCCCAGTGAACTAGAGAGCCTGCGGGACAACTGAGAATAGACGCTAGTAGGCAGTTAGACACACATGTGCCCAACTCCCATGATTTGGTTCTCTAGAGAACCAATTCCAGCCCTCATTAAATCCCAATTTAATTTATCCATTGCTGTCAAAATTTTGATCAGGCCATAATGAAGGCACGTGGGCTCCTTTTCTTTCATATTAAGGTTTGTGAGTGAGAAAATGTGCTTTTTCCAATAAGAGGTGAACCTGATTCTTTTTTTTTAAAATTTTTATATATATTTTTTTACCACTGTTAAGGAGATATAATAGAACGTCAGCTTGGAAAGGGCTCCCAGGTGATGCCTGAGACAAAGTGTCCTTGAGGGACACTCTGCCTCACATGCAAGGAGCTGGTAGGGAGGGTTCTAACGGAGTCAGAAGGTGGTGATTGATCTTTACTCTTTACTCTGATCACCTCTCTTTGATAATTTCTTTTCATTAGAGAAGTTGTGGGTTTATGGAATCTTTGATAATTTTTAATAACGTCATTCATCTATTTATTGATTCTTTCAGCCAACTTTTATTGAGCATGATGATCTAGATGATAGAGATACACAGAGAATAAGACAGATGAGCTCTCAGCTCTCATGGAGAGTACACTCTAGTTGGGGGAGACAGGATAAGCAAGGATATACACTTGCAAACAAGGTACTTTTAGATGGCATTAGAGAAGACCTATGGATGACACACCCAGTCATGCAAAGAGCCAGTGGGAGATGGGGGAGCAGTAGGATTGGCTGTGTATAGGCCCTGAGATTGCACAGAGGAATAGAAAGAAGTCTGGTGTGCTGGCTCAGTGAGCAAGGGGGAGAGTGATTGAAGATGAGCTGGTGGAGCCCACAGGCACCAGACCATGTAAGACTTTTTAGGAGTTTAGATTTTGCTTGAAGTGCATTGGGACAGTACTGGAGGTTTTAAAGCAGAGGAGTGAAGGTCTTGTTACCTAAAAAGGTCATGCCAATTCCCATGTGGACAATAGGCTGTGAGAAAGCCAAGAGTAAAAGTAAGGTGTCCAGTGAGGAGGCTGTTGCAATTGTCCATGGGAAAGGTGCTGAGGCCTGGACCAAGATGATAGTGGTGGTCATTGCATCAAGCCATTTTCCTTGTGCTTAGGCGTATGACAAATTTCCCGTGTCAAGGGATGCTATAATTCTGTCATCCATTGCTAACTATAGCTACCATTATGGCTATTTTCCCAAACTAAAAATATGGCTTTTTCCCAAAACTAAGAAGGGCAAATGGAATCTCTCTTTCCATTAATCTATCTGTAAGTTTGACTTCTCTTAACTTTTAGCATCATTAAATTTTTTTTTTTTTTTTACCAAGTAAATCATTGGCCAACCAATGATTTGTGTTATCATTGGTGAGGCCCAAAAACAGAGACAGAAAAATGTAGACGTGGACACTCTTTTGGGCATGGAGGTAAGTTTGCAATCTAGGCCTAAATGGTAAAAAAACACCTAGGTTTTTAGAAACATTCCTAGAAGGTTGAAGTGCATTTCAAAAGCATGAACAGAAATTATTTAGGAAAAGCCAAATAGTTCACTGTGTCCAGAACATAGTTTAGGTGCTGGAGTAGAGATTTGGCAGGAGAGGATGAGAGATGAGAGTTGAAAGTTCTTGTTAAGTAGGACTCAGCAGCAGTAGGGATCCAAAGAAGACTTTGGTGCAGAGAAGTGACATGACCAAAGGCAGCTTTGGAAAGTTCACCCTGGAAGTAGCGAGGAGAATGGGTTAGAGAGGGTGAGGTTGGAGGTAGGGAACATGACTAGGAGGCTGCGACCATCATCCCAGGGAGTGGTGATGAGCCCCAAGATTCTGGCCCTGGAGTTGGGATGGACAGGAGGGGGTCAGTTTGATAGGTATTTAGGAGATAGAGGTGGGCCGGTGGCTGGTTAGCTGTAGAGGGAGCAGGAGAGGGACAGATTGGGAGAACTCCAACGTTTCTGGCTTGAGTGACATGGAGGATGCTAATGATGAGGCAGTGGATTGCTATAGATAGTAAAGTAACTATTACTATGCTTTATTAAAAAATTGGGAAGATATTATGGTAAATTATAAAAATGGCTCCAGTTATCCATCCTCCGCTGTAGGAGCTCCTGCCATCAATAGTTGGAGTCTGATTCCCCATTCTTTGATTCTACACTTTGCTTTGGCCAATAGAATGCAGTGGAAGAGATGCCACGCCAGTTCTGAGTCTAGGGCTCAAGAGGCCTTGCATCTGGCGACTCTTTCCCAGTCCTGCCCAGCTGGCTTATGAATAAGCCTAGCCCGCTGGATGACGAGATACCACGTGGAGTGGAAACAAGATACCACGTGGAGGATGGTCTAGGTCCATCCTAGATCCAGCTGATTGAAGATCGTGCGTGAGCCCAGCCAAGCACTGCCTAGCTGCGCCCAGCCCAAAGTTGCACATCCTCAGAATCGCCAACTAAATACATGGCTGCTGTTTTAGGCCACTAAGCTTTTGGGTAGCTTGACAGACAGCAAAAGTGAAGTGATATAGATATTTATGTAATAGATGTAAATCTAAAGTCAATTTTGGAGGTGTGGTTGCCATCAATCTATTACATAAGCTTTACTGAACTTGGGGCATGGAGGTGTGTGGGATTGAATGGGCACTAAATTAGAATAAGAAAGCCTCTTGATTCACAAAGTCCTCAGAACATTTTATTGAATGAATGAGCCAGTATACATTTTTCTAGAAAATGCATTTTCCCCCTTTGATGACCTAAGTCCTTACTCCTGTCGTAGCGAGGTTGTGCTCAATTGGGAAGACACACAGGGTGACCAACAGTCCAGATTTACCTGGGAATCTCCTGGTTTTAGCCTGAAAGTCTCACATCCCAGGAAAGCCCTCAGTCCTAGGCATAGCAGCATGACTGGTGTCCTACAGATATGGCACCATACCGGTCCATCCATTTTGCTGTTCACAATTCAGCTGTCCACACCCACTGGCTCCTGACAACGAGGCAGATTTTACCATTGCTTCTTTTTATGGGCCATGAAACTGAGATCCAGCAAGCGTGAAGTGGCCACCCAGGATCTCCCAGCTAGAAGGCAGCATAGTGAGGAGTTGATCCCAGGTGAGTCTGCTGTCCCTGCCGAAGCCTGTTTCTCTCCACCTGCTGCTTCTGACTGGGTCGTGAAAGTGATGGGCTACGTCCCAGACACCCTCCCTGGCAGTGCAAACACCTAAACACCTGTATGGTCTGGCCTCCCAAGGAGTGCCCGTGGCTTAATCTTTTGCTCACTCTGTGCAGAGAGGTGACTTAGGCCACCACCGACCCTGACCCAACCATGTGAGGCCAGAAGAGCTGCCACCTCCAATCTGAAAATGCAAGGTAGGTGAGACTTTGCTCCAGAGAAGGACCTCAGAGAATCCAGAAAAAGATGAGATGGGAGGGAAAGGGACAGGAATGGAGAACGGGTTTCATCTCTTTCAGAAACCTTGTTGGTTCTTTACCGTGAACTCTTTGTTTTTTAAAAAAAAAATCCATTTTTCATACATTCAGAATTCCAAGCTGTCGAAATTTCCTCCTGTGATGAGACGCATTCAGAACAAAACATGTGGCCTGATTTGTCTTTTCCCGAAATCAAAGGCAGTATTCTAAAGAGACTGCGTCTGCCACACAAAGGTAGCAGATGTTTGCCAAGATTATAGCTGCACAAGCATTCCGCACGTTCAATCTTGGGAGCATTTCAGTTTTTGTAAGGAGAAACAGTTTTGTGTCATTCTGAGATGCACAAGAAGCTTCTGGTGCCCCCAGGTGGGGTGTGGATGAAGGCGGGTGAGCCAACTTGGCCTTCAGTGCTAAGGATGGCTCTGCAGAGCAGTGCTAAGACCAGGCCTAAGCACAGAGTGGGCAGGGTGAGTCGATCCATCAAGGGCTCATTGAGCGCCTACTGTGTACCCAGATGGGTGTTAAATACTATAGGTATGAGAGCAGGATCTTCAAGATGTTGCAATCCCAATTCTTGTCTTCCAGGAGTTTCTAGTCTAAATAGCCTTCTGGACCCACACATTTAAAAAGCTGATTCCAAAACTGAACTAGTTCTCAACTTTCCAAATATGTTTCCCCTCTTTCATTCCCTCCTTTTGATAATGGCATCACAATTTATCCAGTGCCCTAAGCTGGAGCTCCATTAGGCTTCTGGATGTCTCCCTGCCCCTTATTGCTGGGATATAACCAGTCACAGAGTCTTGCCTATTCTATCTGCACAAGGGGAAAGCAAATCCATCCTCTTTCTTCTCCCTGCAATGCAGATTTAACCCCCCACCTCAGCCCCTCGCATGAGAAACACCCTTGTCACATTCCCCACACTGTTTTGTAATGATCTATTCACAGGTCTGTCCCCCAACCACACTGGAAGCTACCAGAGGTTAGATTAAGCTTTTCTTTCTCAGTAACCAGCATGGGACCTGGCATCTGTTCAGTGCTCATTAATTGTTTCCTGAATTAATGCATAAAGTAAGGATGCAAATGACAGGATATTCCTTAACCACACCCCACTATGACCCTCAGATCCTTCTGTCTGTGTTGGTACATGCCTCACTTTATTTTTTAAACATGGCCAACTTCTATTCATCCTTCAAGATCCAGTACCCATGTTAACTCCTCCAGGAAGCCTTCCCTGGTTCCCTCAGCCTGCATGGCTCTTCACTTCTTCCTGACTGCTTCCATAGCATCCTGTGCTTACGTACATCTGTAGCAGTTGGATATTGTTTAGGAATTCCAAAAATAGATATTGGATTATGTTTGTGAACTAGTCTGTTCCTCTGGGCATATTAGGTTGTATTGGATTCAGAGGTTTCACTTTTACTTGATTAAATTATGATTAAGCCTTTGATTGGGCCACATCAGTAGGATGTTGAGTCCCCGCCCCCTTGGTGGGTGGGGAATCACAGAGAAAACTACACAGCAGAGGAGTTAGTTGGAGTTTTGGATGCTGGAGCCCAGGAAGTAAACACACAAGAGAGGAACACAGAGGAATAGAGATGGCTCCATAGACATGGCAGAGGTCCTAGGAAGAGAGAAAGCCTGATAGTCTATAGCTGACTTTGTGGAGAGAACAGAGCACCTGAGCCCAGAGAGACGAGCTCTGGGAGGGAGACCAGACTTATCCCAGCCAACAGATGATATTGGAAGAAGCTGGGACCACAGAGACTTAAGGGGAAGAAGAAGAAGCCTGAACTCTTGGCAGATGTCGGCAGCCATTTGCTTCAACACATGGCAACAGACTTTGGTGAGGGAAGTAACTTATGCTCTATGACCTGGTAACTGTAAGCTTCTACCCAAAGAAATACTCTTTTATAAAAGCCAAGAGATTTCTGGTATTTTGCTTCTGCACCCCTTTGGCTGACTAATACAACATCTGAATAGATACTTTGGTGACTGTATGTGTCTGATTTCTTATGTCTCTCTTTCATACTTCTGCTCTGTCTGATGTTGCTGCCTGAAGCAGTGTTGAGCTGGATCCTGAGGGTGACTTTCCTGCATTATATTGTCTAATTCCTGTCTCACAGAGAGAATAGGTTCATTGTCTCAGTAGTAGACATCAATGACAAAAGGGCAATCTTGAAGGCAGGCAAGTGTGGGTCAGCCTGTTGGCTGATATGGCTTCTGGAATGTTAAGCCATCAGTGCAGAAGGGCTAAAACTCATTGACCCCAAGGCCTGTGAGGGCAAGGAGGTTGACATGGTCCTTTGACTTCTGTTCTGTTCTTCCCTCCACTGGATGGCTGAAGTTCACTCATGCCTACTCCATTGCAGGCAGATGCTAGGCATGAGGCACTAGCTTCTGGTGGTTAAGAGCGTGGACTTTGGGTGTAGAATGATTGGGTTGGAATCCCCACTCCACAATTTACTAGCTGTATGATTTGCGGCAAGTCACTCAGCCTCTGCAAGCTCCAGTTTCCTTAATCTTAAAAGGGGATTTATAAAGAGCCAGCATTAGTAGAGCCCCTACTAATGCCAGTCACAGTGTAAGTGTTTTGCTCATGCTCTCTCCTCTAATTGCCACCACCATCCAATGACGTAGGTGCTGTCACTACCCTTCTCTTAGAGATGAGGAAACTGAGGCTCAGAGTACTTGGGTAACATGCTACTCGGTTGGAAAGACTCTGAGTCCAGATGGAAACCTGGATGGTGTCCCATCCAACACTCTTAGCCACAATATTCATTAATCACTTTAACATTAATATTAATATTAATATTCATTAATCACTTTCTGATAAGAAGTGTTGTAAGGATTGTGTGGTTTAATTTTTAAAAAGCGCCTAGCATGGAACCCTAAGTGATCAATAAGTGACAGCTTTTAAAAATATATTTACAGTAAACGTTATTGAGTATGTGAAATGGAGGAACTCACATTCTAAGTAAAAGTAAATTAAAAGGGGCTCTTACCTAAAACACATTATAAGTTATCCTTATAATTGAAATATTATAAGAGAAAAAAAGACTCCCTATGAAGATTATAAGAATGGACTGTTTTTTGACTTTCCCTTTGCCTCCTTAAATGAAGTAGCCTTTACAAGGTTTTGAAAGGAGGATACTTGGACCCCACAATGTGGAGACCTTCATGGTAAAGGCATTCTTAGACATTCTTAGAGATGAAAGGGGTCAATGTAGACTTACTCTAGACACGGAGGCAAATCTCTGTTAAAATGTGAGAATGAGAAAATGTTGGTATAAAAGGATGTGCAGTTCTTCTTTTATGAAACAGACCCCAAGTTCAGAAATCCAGTTGGATGATGTGATATCTGGTAATTCTGCACGTTTGAACTTAGCCCTCACTACTTCCCTCAGCTACTCTCGTTCTTCTGCAACTTCCTTAAGACCAAGAAATGTATTTCCCTATTCTTTTTGTTGTTCTTTAATATAGGTTATGTCATTTAATTCAGGAAAATAGGGATTAGTAGTTCCACAGTGGTTAGTGGGCTTGCCTGGGTCCCACAGTGAATGAGTGGTGTTTTGGGATCTTGCTGAGTTCTCCAAGACACAGGTTCTGCCTGACACCAGAGTCCACTACACCAGAGCAGAAGTGGGGCCAACATAGGTCCCTGGACCACAGCTGCCATTTCCTCCAGCAGCTTGGATTTTCTGTGGTTTTGAGGGTAGGGGGATAGACCAGGGGTGTCCATAGGTTCCTGTCCCATCTCTGAGGCTCCTTTTGTGCAGTACCTGAGTTAGGCTGCCCATCCTGATGCGGGTGCCCCCTCAAGGTTGCACCACAGAGCTGGAGCCCATGCCTTTCCAAACCATGCCCTGCCCCAGAACCTTCCTGCCTGGTGCATTTCTTTAGGGAAGTACCTCGGATCCTTGGTCAGAAAACCAAGAGTGAGAAATCTTCCTCTTTCAAGATAGCCCTCTCCATTGGCTGAAAGGCCAAGACAAAGGGAAAGGCTGTGGCAGAAAAGGTCTGCTATGTCACATTCTTGGTTCTGGCCTGGCTTTATTTAGAAAAGGAAGTCTTTCCCATGGTTAGGGGAGAAGTCAGACTTTCCTGTTCCTCTTGGGCTGGGCGTGAAGCAATCTTTAGCCTTGGTGTTGACACCCGGTCAGTGCCTCAGCCCTTCTCTCTGGGCATGGTTTCTTGGACTTCTGTGCTCTGACTTTTGCAACTAGAAAATGATCAACTGACCAGGGGTTCCACAGCAGCAAACACTGTGGCCTTAATGGAAAAAGAGAGGCAGGAATCCAGAGCCACGCAGGTTGGCTTGACTCCCAGCTCCACCTGCTGTTTACTGGCTGGGTGGCCTTGGACAAGTTGCTTCCCCTTCCTGAACCTCAGTTTCCCCACCAGGAAAGTGGGAAAATAGTAATTCATTCCCTCAGGGGACGATTTATAGGAAAAGATGAGAAAATCTATGTAGGGAGCTTAGTGCAGGGCTTGGCACATTGTAAGCTTTCAATAAACATTAGCTATTATCGAGGTTATTGAAGATTGCACCTGAATCCTTAGGTGAATAGTCGTCTGCACACACAATGTATGTGAGGCAAGGCCCTGTACTTAGAGGGTGAGGGCTCTGGGTTCAATGAGAACTGGGTCCACATCCAAGCTCCATCACTAACCAATAAGCAGTACAAACTTGGAAAAGTCAACTCTCTTCTTTTTGAGCTTAATCTCTCAACTCAAGTGGTAGAAGAATGCTTTCCTTGCCTGGCTCTTGTTGATGGGGGTCAGGGAGTGGAACTAAGTGGAATAATATATGTGCCAGGCATGATGGTGGTTGTGCAAGAATTGTTCCCGTTATTTCTAAGGAAGCAAGTTAAATCGGTTCAATGGATGGAGTAAACCTTTGCAGGCCTGACCACCATCAGATATGTGGAGATGGGCCAGTTCTCTGGCCTCATATGAATCTAAATGAAAAAATTCAGGTCAGATGGCTTTCTTGGTCTGATCATTTTTTTTTCATTGAAGTATATCTTTCATACACGACCATACATAAACAAATAGTGTACAGTAAAAGTTGTGAATTTACAAAATAAACATGTATAACATCATACAGGGGTTCCATATATCACCCCTCCACCAACACCTTGCATTGTTGTGAAACATTTCTTACGAACTATGCAAGAGCACCGTCAACGTATTACTAACTATAGCCCATAATACATGTGGTGTATTTCCCCCCCAGCCCACCCTATTAGATCATTCCTGTGCCTGGCACATGTCCACCTTATTTTAGGCCCTCAGTATATATTGGTTGAACTAAACGGAAACCTTTATTAACGCTGACATTGTTTTATGTGGGTAGGGCTGGCTCCACGGGCTGTGACCTGTGCAAAGTATCACCAACTAGGTGGCTTAGAAAACAGAAATTTATTCTCTCACAGTTCTGGGGGCCGAAATCAAGGGGCCGGCAGGGTTGGTTCCTTCTGGGGCTTCTGGGGGAGAATCCGTTCCACGCTTCTCTCCCAGCTTTGTGGCTTCTGGCAATCCCCGGTATTTCTCGGTTTGCGGCATCAGGTCTCCCGTCTCTGCCTGCGTTATCACACGGGCTCCTTCCCTGTGTGTCTCCACAAGGCCTTCCTGTAAGGACACCAGTCATTGCATTTAGGGCTCACCCTACTCCAGGGTGACCTCATCCTGACTAATCCCATCTGCAAAGACCCTATTCCAAATAAGGCCACATTCTGAGGTTCAGGCAAACATGCATTTTTAGGGGACGCTGTTCCCGTACACCTTCTCCTACTCTAGTGACTTCCCGTCACACGGAGAAGATGACCCAAGGCCCTTGTGCTGACCTACCAGGTGCTACCTGCTCTGTGTCCCTCCCCCACCTGCCTTGTGGCCCTGTGGTCTTGCCCCCCTTGCTCCCTGAGCTCCAGCCACCGTGACCTGCTCCTTTAACAGGCCAAGCCCTCCAGGCTGGCTCCCGTCATCATTCTGTCTCGGCGCCCGAGTCATCTCCACAGAGATGCTCGTCTCTGTCTGTCACATTAGCCTGCTGTACACTTCCGATAGCCCCCAAGGCTTTCTGAAACGAACGGATTTACTTATTACTTGTTTGCTTCCTGTCCCCCCAATATAGACTGAACTCAACGAGGTCAGCACTTTCTGTCTTATTTTCAAAGTATTGCACAGTGCTTGGCACACAGTAGGTGCTTAAATAAATATTTATCACCTGAAGAATGCATGGAATTGGCAGTGTTGGAATTTTCATCTCAAAATGCTCCTCTTCTGGGAAGAGATGGGAAGGTGATTGCCGAGCTGGCACTGCACACTCTAGGTGGGCATGGCTATGGCTTCACGGACAGTCGGACAAGGGGGCCACCATTCCTTATCCTCCTGGCAACAGAGGCTGTGGAGGGCTGGCAGCTGGGCTGGGGTCCTCAGCCCAGAGTCTTGCAGCAGGAGTGAACTCTGCCGGTGGAGACTGAGAATGGCTGAAGAGCTGGTGTGCAAGCGTGGCCCTGCTCTGGCCAAGACCTGGCAGATCAGGGATGAATAGAAACGGAAACGTTACATTAGAGGTCACTTAACCCAGTACCCTATTTTACAGACAAGAATATTGAGGCCCAAAGAGAGGAAGAAATTTATTCTTTAGTCATAACAATAATAGCAAAACCAAACAAAAACAAAACATAAAAAGCAAAACGATAAGAAAACTACAGTGAAAGGTAGCATAGTGTGGCGGTGAAGACCCCAACACAAGAGTGATATTGAATGAGTTAGCATTTATAAAGCACTTAGGACTGTTCCTGGCACAAAGAAACTGCTGTATAAATGTTTACAAATTCAAGGCGAATCTATTGAGCTCTTTCACTGTTCCAGGAACTTTGCAAGCCCTTATCTGTATATTTCATTGACTCCTCCCAGCAACCTTATGCTATAATTATTTATCTCCATTTTACAGATGAGAAAACAAAGGCTCAAGTTAGAGAGGGCCAGAGCTGGGTGGGACCCCAGGCTGGCTGCCTCTAGGACTGTGTTCTCAGCCACCACCTGTACCGCAGTCAGGGCCAGGGCTGGCCTGGCATCTCCAGAGTCCTCCTGCCAGGCGCAGCAATTCCCCAGGCCTGGGACTGGCCTAAGTGGGAAATGCCTCTGATTCACATTTGCTCTGCTGGGAAACTGCCTTACTCACTGGCTCGTTCATACTCCAGGCATTCTCTGCCATCTCCCAGGCAGTACAGATTGGCAGGTGATGTCAGGATCCTCCTGTGCTTTAGGGCACCAAGCTCCCAGCCTGGAGGGGCTGGCAGGAGGTGGGAACACACCCTGGAGTGCAGCTTGCCAAGGTGGCTGCTCCTCCTGGGGCCTGAGTTTTGGTCCTGGCCCACCGCTGAATGGAGGGTACAGTTGGTAGGAGGTCATGAATGGCTGGGATCCCACATAGACCAGAACAGACAGGACAAAGCCTTCTAACCCAGGTGCCCGCTCGGCACCTCCCAGGCCAGATCCCACTTGGAGGTCTGTGATAGAGAACTCTGCTGGTTTTTCGTGGGGCTGAGAGCCCGGCTCACCAGGGGGCCACTGAGTTGTACGGAGGGTGTCCAGCCCGGGAAAGGCTGTCCCTGCGAGAGCCCAAGAGCCCACCACAATGATCCAGATTCATCTATCCTCCCACTGCCTGACTTCTCCTGCCTCTTCTGGATCCTCTGTACCTGGTCCCCACCCCCTGTCATAAGTACCCAGACAAGCAATGTGGGATTCAGAATGGGTCACTGGAGGTGGTGTTCCAGCTCTAGTCCACGGCAGTGACACCCAACCCTATGACAGTCATCCACCCCATTTACCCATTCACTCATGCATTCGTGCATTTATCCATTCACCCAACAAATATGCCCTGAATGCCTATTGCAGGCTAGGTATGGTGCTGGGATCTGAGCACACAACTGAAGATGAATCGGAAGTGGTTTCCACCCTCACAGAACCCACATTCTAAAGGGCTATCATAAATAGAGCAAATCAAGGGGGAAAAAGTAATTACATATTTTAAAAAGGTACACAGAGAGAAAGAACACGGTGATATGAAGCAGGGTGTTGGCTGTCATATCAGTTCACGAGAGCCAATTGTTAAATTATCAGGAGTTTTGTGAGCTGTTTGATAAACACAGCCATTATTAAAAATTAGATTATACACATTTGCAATTAAATAAATTCTATTTAAATAAAAGGTAAAACATTCTCAAAATGCATCACATGTTAATTGTTTCACTATATTTTACTGTTAGGATGTCCTTGAGGTTATTTACTCCTATTATATCTGCATGGTAGAAATACAATACAACGATATGATACTGTGCTTTCTCTTCCAAAGTCCAAGTTCAAAGACCTCATATTGTTAGCTTGAAATTTACCATGGTGGGAGTTTTCATACCATGAAAATTAGCAAATACCACAAATCAGGGCTTTTGTTTTTCTTTGAGAGCCAGTTGTTAAACATTTGCCAGCACATAACTGGGAGATGGAAAAGAGTAATAGAGGCATTTGGCTTTGTATAGGTTTGGCCAGGGGAGATCTCACTAAGGAGGGGTTGTCTTTGCTGAGACCTGAAAGATGAGCAAGAGTTGACCATGGGACTATGTAAAGGGGGCTTCAGGCAGAGGGGGAGAAAGGGCAAAGGCCCTATGGTGTGGCAGTTTCTGGGAATGGAAAGGACACTGACATGGCTGTGTCGCTATGGTATGGTGAGCTGGAGGGAGAGGGGAGGAGAAGAGGCTGGAAATGTAGGCAGGCGCCAGATCATACAGAGCCATCTGGACCGTGGGAAGGAGTTTGGAGTTTATTGGCAGTGCAGGAGAAAGCCATAGGATGGTGAACAGGTGCCCAGGTGCCCACTTCTGCTTCCAGCTGCAGCTGTGGAGGTCAGTACTGCTTAACTCCCATCTCTAGGGCACCCTAAAGCTTTCTTCTTTCTTCCCTTGGACTTTCTCTACAATTACAGGGGATGGCAGAAATGAACTCTCTTGCCAACCTTCAGCCATGGGGTCATGGAAACTGGTGGATAAAGCTCTAGCCTCCTGTTTCTCAGATGGAAAATTCTAGAAGGCCTTCTCTACACTTCTCAGAGATTCTAGTGTAGATAGTAATGCCCTCAGTCATGTCCCCTTAGGTTGGCTTTCCCCTTTCCCTGTCTCATTCTCCCTGCTCCCTTACTCATTCTTCCTGGGCTCATCTCCCAAATAAACGATTTGCACCAAAGTCCTTGTTTCATGCTCTGCTTTCAGGGGAACCCAAACTAAGACAAGGGCTTTTATGGTGGTGATGCCAACCCTGTGAGTGCAGAATCGCTTGGAGAAGCAATTTCTGCCCACTCTGACCCCTTTACTCCTGTCTGGGGCCCCTGGATCCCTCCAGCAGGGACAGGCCCTCTCCTGGATCCCAGAATCATCCTGACTGGGGGGAGACCAGTCCTGGTCTGTGGCCTGAGTGCATAAGGCACGGTGTGGGAGCCTCTCTGGAGTCCCCTTTGGGTGTGCTCTGGCCTCTGTCCTCAGCCCTCCTCGGTGGCCCTGTCTGGTCCCGATGCCCCTCATCCTGGGCTGGCCTGTGTCTTCTCCTGAGAGTGCTCCTTCCTCAGTTTCCCCAGATCAGCATGGTTTATCAGCACCATCCCACTTGCCTGGCAGGGTAGGCATCAAGAGCACCTGCACTTCAGTGCTGGGGTCGGGTTCAGAGCCCTCGTGGGGGGCAGCTAACTGTGGGTGCCTTGAGCTCTCACAGAGTGGCCTCCACACACCTTGTCTGAATCCTTCCCAGCTTGGCACTTCCCCCGCCCCCCTGCCGAAGGCCACCGCCTTCTCCTAATCCCCTTCCACTCTGCATCCCCCCGCAGCACAGGCTGTGCTTCAGGACATCTTCCCTCTCTCTCCCTGGGGGCCTGGCTCTCTTCCCCACCATCAGCCCCTCCTGCTCCCTTCCAAAGCCCTCCAGAGCATTCTGACTCATCCTCTGACTCAGGTGGAGTTTATTCCTGTTCCCACGTCCTGCTCAGCAACAGGCTGCAGCTCACAGCTGTCACCTCCAGCCCAGTGCTCAGGAGGGAACA